>JAYMTK010001581.1:0-15904 GCA_036897405.1 Pelargonium myrrhifolium | reverse complement strand
AAGCCCATTTCGGTCTCGCTCTCCTCTCCCCTCAGAACCTCCAGGTTCGTCAGAAACGTCGCCGTTTCCGATGACTTGGACCAAGACGACTTCTCGGGCGACGGCGACGAGGAGCAGAGCTCGCCTGACTTGAAGCTCTTCGTCGGTAATCTTCCGTTCTCCGTTGACAATGCCCAGCTCGCCGGATTGTTCGAGAGCGTTGGGAGCGTCGAGACGCTTGAGGTAATCTATTTGAATTTCGTTTATCTTTCGTGGGTCTTTGCGGGTTTAGGGTTTGGTGGTGGGTTTTAAGCCAATTTGCGATTTTTTTCCCAGAAAGGAAGTGTTTTTGTTTTTGTTTTCGTGTTTAGTTTTTGAAGTTTGAGGAACAAAGTGGTGTTTTTTTTTGTGTGTGATGTGGTTGGATTGTTTTGGTAGGTTATCACTGACAGAGACACTGGGAGAAGCAGAGGATTTGCCTTTGTGACTATGTCTTCAATGGAGGATATTAAAGCAGCTTGTGAGAAGCTCAATGGCTATGTAAGTCGTGATATAGACTGTCGACTGAACTTGACATATGTTGTGATTTTGAACTTATTACTTGTTGATTTCAATGATTGTATTGCTGGTTATGCTTATTGAATTGAAAGACTAAACTTTTGTATGCATCTGTGTTGCTCAGACACATGTATGAGATACAGGACAGGTCACGCAGTTTTTTATTAAATTATATCATACACGTTGAGAATACGTTCAATAATAATAATAAATATATGATAATTTATATTTCTATATTAGAGCATATAAGTCTCATAAAGTCATGCTTGTCAATGTGGTCGACCGTGTCGAACACATTCAATCAATTCATATTTAGAAAAAATGTGGGGAATCGAAATACATAAGGTGTTGGACACATGTCCGCTTAAAACCTTATTAGAAATTTTGGGGACACGTATCCATAGAGTGTCCAAGTGTCGGATACGTGTCCGGCACATGTACATTGAGAAGATGAGAGTGTTTGTGCATCATAATTACACACACACACGTAAATATATGTTATTTTTGCTAAAGAGGGTTATGATGCTTATGTCCCATTTTAGATTCAGTTGGAATTGATTTTGCTCAAAAACCTGCTTTGCCGAGTAGATTGATCTGTTATTCAAACTGGTCTTAGCTTGGTTTTAGGGGGAAAAGTCACCTTTGAGATTTTAATTGTGTTTGGTTTTTCTCAAGGCTGTAATTGTATATTTGATTTGACCCTGCCACCCAGAAGTGGCTTATACCTTGCTGCAAACTTATTGCTTGTGGTTATGGTGTCTTTGTGGAGTGGTATGGTGTGAACTGAACTATATTTTATGGCATTTGGCAGGAAATTGAAGGTCGAGCATTGAGGGTAAATTATGGACCTCCTCCTCCAAAGAGGGAAATGAACTTTAACCGAGGCCCAGGAGGTTATGAATCTAGAGGCAGTGGTGGCGGGGGTGGTTACAGTTCTGAAAACAAAGTTTATGTAAGCAATCTTTCTTGGGGTGTGGATGATGATGCACTTGGTTCTTTGTTTGGTGAGCAAGGAAATGTTCTGGAAGCCAAGGTGATTTATGACCGCGATAGTGGCAGATCAAGAGGTTTTGGATTTGTTACTTACAGTTCTGCCGAGGAAGTCAGCAGTGCCATTGAGGCCTTGGATGGTGCTGTGAGTATCTTGTTATCTTAGATCTCCAAATTTTTGGGGTTAATATGTCTTCCTGATATATTTGAATTCATGAAAGCTATTTTGATCGTTGTCTTTGTTTTGAGCTAGTAGGGCATAAAATGTATCTGGTTCATTTGTTGTTTATGTTCGTAAATTCATACTTGTTTTCACAAGCTAGGTATCTATACAGTGACGCTGTAGTGCTTCATTGCACAAAATAGATGCAGTGTGTAATTGTGTAGTCACATTGATTTTGTGACCGAGGCCTTGTAGTGGTTGCAGTTTGCTGATGTCTAAAAATGCACCTTTTTAACTATATTTACTTATCTAAATTTGTATTGTGCAGGACCTGGATGGAAGACCTATCCGAGTCTCTGTGGCAGAGGGTGGTCGCCAAAGGCGTTCGTTTTGAGCTCTGAGTTCTTTTGTCCTTTGACGAACAAAGACTTGAGGTACATAACTTCCAGCACTTACTAGTTCTGATATTACTCCCTTCTACCCAAAATAAGTGTCTTGGTTTCCTTTTTGCGAGAAAAGTAGGATAAGTTAGTCTTGTACATTTACTCTTGTATCCCCATGGGCATATGTTGTAACAAACTCAAGGGATACCAAGTGCCAACTTACTGTGGGGGTATTATGGGTAATTCATACATAACTAACTTTCTAAAAAGAAGAGAGTACACTTATTTTGGGACAAAAATGTAAGAGAAACACGACACTTATTTTGGGACAAAGTATTTGAAATGGATTCTTGAGATGTTGTCAGCGCTGTAGCTAATGATGCTAATCATTGTGCTAAGCTATGTTTAACCCTCATTTAACTATTGGTTAGCTTGTTACCTTCCCATCTACGTAATAGTGCCCGAGAAACTTCGTTTGAACTTTTTCCGTCTAGTTGATTCCATATTTCTTTTCTGAGTTAAAAGTTCTGGGCTTTCACTTGGTTCCCTCCTCTGTTTGTGACCCGAAATTTGCTGTTCTTCATGACAGGGATAATGCAGCTTCATCGGGAATTTGCGAGCCGGGGAATTGTGACAGTTAGAAGTCTAAAATCTTACGTATAGACCAATTTGAGATGATGAAGTGTGTTGGAATTTTTGAATGAACTAGTGAGCAGGGCATCCTGTGTCTTTTTTAATAGTAATATGTTGTGCTGATGAACTTATTGTGTCATACTTTTAGTTCAATCTCTATCAATGCCATATGTCTGATATAAATATATGGTCTTGGATGGTTTAATTGCAAATAGGTTTCTGCTTGTTTTGATTGGTTTCCTTGCATTTCATAAGATGAAATTGGATGCCTTTATTGAATTCTTCCTATAAAACTGAGCTGAGCTCTTGTGATTTGTGAACAACATTGAATTTGAAATGGCCATTCTCTACCTATATCTTTATAAAAAAAAAAGTCTCATGCAATATGCATGGTTTCCTGTGGCTATAGCATTGACTTTTGCTTGCTGACAAATGGAAATAGAAATTAATATAGCTATATTTTTGTGTGCACATAGTTGAAGAATTATTTATGAATTTAGTCTCTTTTGAACATATTATATGGGCCTCAAATAGTCACATGTTATGTCTTGACAACATTTGTAAGATCTTAATAATGATATAATAATTGTAGGAGTCAACAAGTTTATAGGCAAATTTTTAAATGAGAATTTATACAATCCTTTTGGCTTGTATATAAAACAATGATCATTCAATTATTCTTGTTGGAGTTTAATTTGTTATTCAAGTGTTGATTAGAATATAGATGAGCAACTTACAGAAAAATATGTTTTTTTTGTTTGGTATAATGTGCGTCTCTAAAGATATTATTCTTTTTCTTAAAGTAACTTATTTATGTGGGAGCTTGTGCTCAAAAAGAGCTTTAAACGGAAGAGAAAAGAAACTTAAATTGAGTTTTAATATTGTTGATTGGTACGCTAAAAATAACTATGATCAACTTCGTCATTTCCAAAATTTGTACTCATTTCATTATTTTCTTGCCAAACATAATTTTTTATTGAACTTCTTTAAACTCATTTGAGTTACTTCAAGTAAACTTACAAAACAAACACCAAATTGTATATATATGCTTTATTATCATTCAAGTTTGAAACTTTTTATTTTATTTTAAAATGAACCACATTATGAATGAAAAGCACTAAAATTCTCTTAAAAGGTAAGGTTTTATGAAGCACCCAAAATGGCATTTTTTTTATATAATTAAAGTGAGAGATGCTAAACCATTATCTTCCTCACTAAATTGATACCCAAAACACCATTCAACTCTCAAGAGCCAAAAAAAAAAATGTTCTTATTCTCCAATTGTTGATCAATTTGGTCAACTACATGTGATGATGCCATTTACTGCAATTTAAGAATTCCAAGCATTTTCTCCTCCATTTGTCTTCTTCTCATTTTTTCTTCCTCTTGTGAGCCTCAAGTCTGAACAAAATCCTTTATATTCTGACTTTTGGGTAGCTTAAATTGAAGTCTTTTTGTTTTGTTTAACCATTATCTTTATTCTTTGTTGTTTAAAGTATTGTTTTTTATGTGCTTCCTGTCATTTTCTCGTGATTCTGGTTTCTGGGTTTTGGAAAATAATTTCAGACACATTATGGGTTGTTTTCCATATAAAATACCCAAACATGAGTTTCAAGTTCTAGCAACATCAACTGCTCCACAACCCCACATTCATTGTCTTCTTTTTCCCCCAATTTTGACTTCACTCTTTATAAACCCTAATGAGGTCTACAGATTTCTGCTGAGAACTCAAGTTTCTGAGCTGAGATTGAGACACACAGAGATACAAACCATGGTATGGTTTTTGAGTTCTTTTACTATCTATTTTATTGAATTTGTATCTATAAACTGCATTGCCTAATTTCAATTGTGTATGCTGTCACTATCTGGTCTGTTGATGAATAGCTGGTTACAGTTTGTGAGCTCCCTTGACCTTTATACTGTCATTATTATAGAAACTGAGCCTTTTCGGAGAATAGTCCTTTTCTCCTGTGATCATATGGAAGCCGGTGAACAATTGGGTTCTATGATTTATCTAGTACGAAATGTTGTGTTTCTTTGATTTGTGTGGTTCTTAGTGAAGTCTCATTGAATGCAATGAATTCACAGGATGTCCTGGCTTTTACGGTTTTACCAAGAAAGAGAGGCTTCTTAAAAGTCGCTATGCTTTTCTTTTTCACATGATTCTTATCAAAATAAGTTGGGAAGTGTTGCTTGATTTATGTGGTTGGGAGTCCCGTTTGCGCTTTGGTATTTATGTTTTGTTGCTTACATGACAGTTCAAGTTCGGTGAATATTGAAGTCACTGAAGCTTGTGTCTATTAACACTTACAATGGATTCTGAGAGATCCGTATCTGTAAGGTCTGTTTATAATTTGTTCATAGAATCCATTATTTCCACAGCAAGATGTGGGAAATGCAAGTGTATTTGAACGAGAACTTTACTTGTTTTCAGGTTTCGAGAAGATCTTGAGATGGTGCAGTCACCGAAACCCGAGAAGGGTCATGAGTTCAATCTTTCTTACAAGATGAAGGCAAAACATGCGTTTGGGCGGATAATGAAGCCTGCAAAAGAAGCCATAGGAAAGTCCTCGCGGGGAAGAGAACTCTCCCGAGTTTTCTCAGAAGATTATGAGGCGGTGGAGAAAATAATATTTGATCCTCGAGGACACGTAGTAACTCGGTGGAACAAAATTTTCCTGGTAGCATGTTTAGTGTCTCTTTTCGTGGATCCATTGTTTTTTTACTTGCCGGAAGCAACAAAAGACATGTGCATAAACATATCTGTACCCCTCGAAATGGCCCTCACGTTCATTCGTTCCATGGTTGATGTATTTTACATGATCCAAATTTTTGTTAGGTTCCGGACAGCTTTCGTTGCTCCCTCATCCCGTGTTTTTGGGCGAGGGGAGCTGATTATAGACCCTTCGAAGATTGCTTCGAGGTACTTGCGAAAAGACTTTTGGCTTGATCTTGTCGCTGCACAGCCTCTCCCACAGGTACGTAACGTGAATGTGATAATATTAGGCGTGTTGGTACTAATCATGGACCCGAAAATGTTGCCTCATATGAGACTTGTATTCGTATTTCAGGTGTTGATTTGGATAGCAATCCCACATCTTAAGGGCGCAGCAATGATGAATTCGAAACACGTTCTTCGCTTCATTGTCATTTTTCAGTTTCTCCTGAGACTATATCTTATATTTCCTCTCTCATCTCAAATAACTAAAGCCACTGGACACATAATTGAAACAGCCTGGGCTGGAGCAGTGTATAATCTAATGCTCTACATGTTGGCGAGTCACGTAAGCTCTCGTTTTTTCTTTAGTTCTATCTTAGGAATCAAATTTGCTAGTTTATGCTGAGTATGCATTTCTTGTAATGAAGGTTCTTGGAGCTTGTTGGTATCTTTTTGCTATCGAGCGTCAAGAAGATTGTTGGAGTCGAGTTTGTGCTCTTCAAGAACCGGATTGTCAATATCAGTATCTTATCTGCCCTAGTATAGGCGATACTGATAGAATTGCTTGGCTCAAGTCGAGCAAGATCTCGAAGTTGTGTGGTCCAACAGGCAACTTTCTTGCATTTGGCATTTATGGTGATGCATTGACTTATGAGGTTACTGCATCAAAGTTCCTCAACAAATACTTCTACTGCCTTTGGTGGGGACTGAGAAATTTAAGGTACCACGCGAGTCGCTGGACAGTACAAAAGTTGTACGATTAATATTGGGTCTATCGTCATCTAATTGATTGTGTTTCACATATTCACAGCTCTCTGGGACAAAATCTCTCCACAAGCACGTATGTAGGAGAAATCAACTTTGCTGTTGTCATTGCGATTCTTGGGTTGGTGCTCTTTGCGTTGCTGATCGGTAATATGCAAGTAAGTTTAGCCATTTACTGATAAATGTATCAGATTACGTAATGTGTTTTTCACTACAACATTTCATGTAAAGAGCTATGTTATGATTTGTAACATGTTGTTCCATGAATCAACAGACTTATCTTCAATCCACTACAATGCGACTCGAAGAGTGGAGGATTAGGAGGACTGACACAGAGGAATGGATGCGCCACAGGCAGCTACCGCGTGAACTGAAGCAGTGCGTGCGAAGGTATGATCAGTATAGATGGCTCGCAACCCGGGGAGTGGATGAGGAGAATATTCTTAGAGCCTTGCCTATGGATCTCCGGCGAGACATCAAACGCCACCTCTGCCTTGACCTAGTTCGACAAGTATGTTCACTTCTCTTCTTTTGTTTCCTAATCCATTGTATCACTTTGGCTCTGTTAATGTATCCCACGTTGAGAGAATGTGAAGTCCGTCATCACTTGATACACACATCGAGCCCTCCACCTATTAGTTTAACATGATATTTGGGCCTAGTGACCTCCCTTCTTAGTTCACGTGCATTGTTGTTATCAGGTACCGTTATTTGATCAGATGGACGAGACAATGCTCGATGCAATATGCGAAAGGCTCAAGCCCGCTCTGTGCACTCCAGGCACTTGCCTAGTCCGAGAGGGCGATCCTGTCAACGAAATGCTCTTCATTGTACGAGGCCACCTAGACTCCTACACCACAAATGGTGGAAGAACCGGTTTCTTCAACTCATCGCGCATTGGCCCAGGCGATTTCTGTGGCGAAGAGTTGCTCACCTGGGCTCTTGACCCCCGTCCCAGCGCTGTCCTCCCCTCATCCACGCGCACAGTCAAAGCAATCACCGAAGTGGAAGCATTCGCTCTCATTGCAGAGGACTTGAAGTTCGTAGCATCACAGTTTCGCAGGCTAAAGAGCAAACAACTGAGGCACACATTCCGGTTCTACTCTCACCAATGGAGAACTTGGGCCGCTTGCTTCATACAAGCGGCTTGGTTTCGTTACAAAAGGCGAAAAGAGGCAGCGGAGCTCAAGGAGAAGGAGAGATCCGTGGCCTCCTCACACGATTCATCGTCGGGAAAAGAACTGAAGGTTGCATATGCAGCAAAACTAGCAGCAAGCACAAGGAGAGGAGGGAGCAAGAGATGTGGAACCGAGTTTGAGATCCTCAGTTCGTTACAAAAACCGATTGAACCCGATTTTACAGTTGAAGAAAGATAGCAATCTCGGAAGCTTGAATGTGCATATATGTTGTATATTAGTATCCTACAATGTTGTAGGCTAGTTTTAAGTTCTAACCATAGCTTGATTTTTTTTTTGGTAGTTCTTGTTCTTTAACTCTAATTGCTTACCCAAATTGTTTCATTTGTTTTTCATATATAGTAGTAAGTGCAATGAAATTTGGTTTGTATTTTACAGTTTGTGTTTATTGAAGTTAATTACAAATAGTTTGGAGTATATTGAAATGAAGCATATTTGTAATTATGTTCTAAATTGGTAATTTTAGTGTTCGATTGTTTAGAGTGAAATTGGTTATCAAATTGATGTTGTTTTGATTTTGTGTTGATTCAATCTCCAATTTTATTTTCGTTCCAAAACGACTGTCATGCATGTGTGTAATATCATGTTAATTCGATATAAAATAGATATTGAGGGGAATGCATGAATTGAAATAAAAATGAAATCGGGAACTAAATTGACATAAAATATATAGTTAGGAGACAGAATTTGACACCCAAACATATAAGCATTTTTAGATGGTGCAAACCGTCTGTTTCATCTTGATCGGGATGGAAAAGACTACAAAACCAACAGAACTCATCGTACTAAATTTTAACACAGTTGCATTTTCGAGTTTTGAACAAATTCCTGCAATTTAACTAAGTACTTGTATTGACACTTTTGCCCAATTATTGAATCATTCAAGTTGTGGTTTTGAATAGAGTTCCAAATTCAGATCCAAGTGGATTTCTTGGATCTTGTTGCCAGAGACCTCTTCTTGTCATTTTTCCATATCCTCTTGTCTTTTTGTTGTCATGGACGGATACATAATTTTTTTTTTTTTTGAATAAAAGGGGCAATAGGCATCATTTCATTAATGGAGTAACAATTTAGGTACAAGATTGAATTTAAATACAATAAATCTTATCTATCCCGGGTCTCGATAAGGCCAACACTAGTATTGTAACCACAGATCTGTGTTGCTGGACGAGCGACGTCCCCCCCTAAAATCTGGCCCATACTAACTAAGCATCCATCTCTGGATGAATGGCTATGCATGACACCTTCTGGGTTTGAGCCGAACAGATCCGACCCCAGAATCAGATCTCAGCCGTACCGGATCACTCCCTTTCCCGGGTATTTCTACCCAGGATTTGTCGATCCAATTCAGCAGCCACCCCTCGAGCCTTGACCGCTTTCACGACCTTCGGGAGAGCTTCCCACGCCCACAACTGGGCCATGCAAGAGAACTCCCCCCCGAAACACCAGAGCCTCAGTCTGCTTTGCCGCAAGACTCTGATCCTTAGCCACCACCGCTACCCGATCCGAAGTTTTTCGGACCTCTCCATAAGGCGATTTTTCCGAAAAAGCCGAACTTACCTTAGTTTCTAGGACTTCGAAACTTCTCGAATATGTCCGAAGAAATACAGTTGCCCTTAGCACCAAGTGACCACGACACACAACCCTGTCCTGGTCCACAACGCTACCCACCAAACCACAAAAACATAGGTATTTGAACATCGGACTACCCTTTTTCCGAGCAACCCCCGATGCACTTACCTTCGATCTCCTCATCCGTTGGTGATCATCATTAGCCAAAAACAAGACCAATATGAAAGCCAACTTGTCATAGACGCCAAACTACTTGTCATAGGCAACAAACATGATAAGAAACTTCATACCAAACCCTAGATCTGACTCAATCCTACCATCCTCCGATAACCCACACCCCGGCCTCCCCCAAGCATTCACCCGATCAACCTTACCTACTCTGTCTTCCTCCAGCACCATAACAAACACCCACGCCCCACCGCTGACTCCGACCAGATTACTCACAAGCTCCGTCCCACATACCCCCACCCCAACCCGCCACTTTCCTCCATAAATCCCCTCATTCTCGTCTCTCTGCCCCAACCAAACCATCTTCTTTTCAGATGACGCCTTCCACTAGAACTCCCATACGCCCTCTTCCTTCCCCTTCCCCACCATCCATGATCTAATACACACACCCAACCATCTTTCTTATATAATCCTCTCACCCCTCAACCCACCATTCCCACTTGCCTCCTCATCCACCAATCCCTTCGCACAACACCTCCCGAGGAGATAATCCTACCCCTAGAATCCATCCTCCCTCCACCATTGGACCATGCCCTCCCCTTCGGCCCCACCCACCTTTCACAGATACCACAGTAGAAACCCTAGCCGAACCCTTCAAAACAATATACATCCCTAAATTTCCCTACACCCAATTTTTTTTTATCTCATTAATTGTCTTGACGGATCCATAAATTTTGTTTTGTGCGACAAACTATTAGAATAAAAAAATTATATCAAATTATTGAGACGAAAATAAAATTACTCATAACTTCATCGAATATTAGAGACTAATACAAAATATTCGCAGAAGAAATATGAAATATATATAATTTTTAAAAGGCGGTTGATTAAACAAAACTTTTTGTGAGATCAGCAACACCCATTGTACACTTCTTTAATCTATTCACATAATTTGTCACAAAATATGTGTTTTATATTCTTTTTAAAGAAAAAAAAAAGGATAAGTGAGTTTTTTTCACTCATATACTCATTCCTACGTCATTTGAGGTAACAAACTTTGGGGCTCTAATAAACTTATTGTAGCGATAATGTTGATAATTTATGCATAACTTCATTACTAAAAAAGAAAGAGAACACTTATTTCAAACCATTTTTTTTTATAGAAAAACAAACCGTTCATTTTAAGGTAGTGTACAAACTTTTTTTTTTGAAAGGAAAAACGTAATTATATTAATTAATAGTGGATGTTGTCCCTGTCACAAAATGAAACCTAATACAGACTCTCCATCAGCAGCGCGAGCCAGTAGCAGCCCGAGACCCTTGCCTTCGACTATAGACTCATGGGATTCGAGATAAATTATTCTCAACCGATCACACCCATTAACAATACCATCCACACTTTACCTGAGCTGAGAATGATGAAACTGCTCTGTTTGCCCCACCAACCGACCCTATCAAATAAAACACCAAACTCGATATAAATCAAAACTAAATAAAGATACTAAAACAGAAAAAAAAATAACGAGAAACAAGTGACCAAACAAAAATAACCCCCCTTGACCAACGACCCGAAGCCCAACCTACTCCAGCCGGTCGCCACTTCCTAGATCTCTCACTCCGTTGCCCCGCCCCCATCTTCCACCGCTCCACAGCCGCGCCGCCCCCAACCGCCTCGCCTCCCCATTTGCTTCGCACTCCCCACACCACCCATGCACCGCCATAACCCCGCCTTCACCCTCCGCTGGTCGAATCGGAGCCCCGCTCTTTTCTCCAACAGATC
The DNA here is from genome assembly GCA_036897405.1 of Pelargonium myrrhifolium. Taxonomy (NCBI): domain Eukaryota; kingdom Viridiplantae; phylum Streptophyta; class Magnoliopsida; order Geraniales; family Geraniaceae; genus Pelargonium; species Pelargonium myrrhifolium. The sequence continues at coordinate 4,779 of JAYMTK010001581.1, read as the reverse complement.
TGCCGCATCTTCCCTCCCTCCATCGTTCCCGGTCCTCTTCGTCTCGGCGCCTTGTTCCCCATACCCAACACACTCCAGCCACGACGATCGCCGCCCACTGGAGCCGCCCTAACGGGTGAACATCTTTTGTCTCGCAAGGCTTCTTCGCCCCCAAACTCTGCGATTTGCTTCTGCTTGAGCCACAGGCCCCGTCGCAACCATCTCGCCCTTACTTCTGTCCGTCGGAAGACCTGGCTGCCTCCGATCTGTTGCTCCATCGCCGCCACTGAACTACCACACCAAACCCTAGACCCCTTCAAAGCCTTCTAAAACTTGTAGGCAGTGTACAAACTTTGTAGATGAGGAACGGGAGCAAGCATTTAGAATATTGACAAATTATTAAATATGAGTATGAGCCTTGACTAATGGTAAAGTTGTTTCCTTCTTATCTTGAGGTACTGAGTTCGGAACAATAAAACATCTTAATTTAAATAGGAAGAAAAATATACATAATCCAAATATAAGTGATACTCTTCAAATGTCACAATGGTAAGAATATAATTAATTAAACCAATTTTTATTACAAATTACTAGATATTGGATAAAACTAAGTCTTTTTTTAATATATATATATACACACACATACACAAATGTAAATGACTTGAATCTTAAAAGAGTACTACTATTCTATTAGTTTAAAAAAATTAATTTATCGATGTTACTTGAGATATTTCGGGTTAGAGATGATGATTCATAATTGAATTTATAGACACTTGATATTCGACTCACATTGTTTACGAGTTTAACTCGTACGAAATGGACCCGCATCTTTTTTATTAGATAGAAACAAATTAGACATTTACTATCTAACTTGAAGCTTGAAATTGTCTTTTAGGCAAATGTTGTTTTCTCATAATATGAAACACAAGTTGAGAGAAATTTTATTTGTCTTTAGAGATTGGTTTGAGTTTTCCATTATAAGCATCATTTAGTTGTGACTATTGTCAAGATTTGCTTGCAAGATTTGCTCTTCTTTTTGTTTGAATATAAAGAAACAAAGTTTTGGGCATATAGACAATTCACAAAAGTCATGAGTTTATATATGGAAAAATGTCTTAAATACTATTATCTCCTTGTTCCAATTTAGTATATTTATTTTAATTTATTTATCTCTTTTAATATAAAAGAATTATAATACTCATTTCAATGTAGATGAAATTTTGATTACACCAGTGCGCTACACTAAAACAAAATCTTTCATTATGTAATTGTTCCATTTGTAATTCTCATCTGTAAGTTTTCATCAAATGTACGAATGTATATACTTCGTGTGAACTTTATATAAATAAATTCATGAACTACAATTAAGAATTTTTTTAAATATCTTCAACATGGAGGGAGTTTGATACATACCCCAACTTGTTAAATAAAATTAGTTCAATGAGCTAAGTTACACAGTAGGAGTAATCGTCACATTTTCCCCAAAATCATACATCCGTAGAGAGGCAAATGTCGTAGCCCATAGTTTAGCTCGATCTTGTAGGGATAGAGGCAGTCGATGGGAGTGATCAAGGACGGAATGCCCGTCATATGTAAGAGCAAATATTCAGGCAAATAGCCTTTAATAAATTTATTTACATTCCGATTCAAAAAAAAAAAAACATTAAAGTTGCTAGAAGTTATATGTAGCTTTTGCTCCAAACCTATTGATATTTTGTGGGGATATGATCCAAATGACCAATTGATAATCAGTATATGCCCAAAAATGTTTTGCTTTTTTTATTTGGATAGGGAGAGACACAGACAAGTTCCTATTTTGGTAACTTTTGGAGACCATTTTAGGAAAAAGATAAGATAAGAAAAGGTCCAAAATTTTGGATCATCACCATTTGGTTTTAGATAACACAATTATATTCATGTCATTTATTTGCACATGCAACTTTTATTTGATTGGTTAAAATATTAGTAAACCTTGCATAACCAATAGGACAATGACACGTGTTGGCTAAGATAAACTAAAAAAAATCAACACTGTGAAATATTTTTAGAGAATTATCCATAGTCTTGTGGAACTCAATAATTTGATTTTTTTATATTAAAAAAAAAAGGTTAAATAGCAAAACATGTTTTTGGAATAAATTTGTGTGGATGTGATTGTGCACTATATTTGGATAAAAATTAAGAAATCTTATGGGGTTGTGTCATGAACTAAAGTTGTAGCTCACATTTGAGCACATTTTTTAATGCTAAAGATAAAAACAACAGTGTTTGAGACGGATTAGAACATAGTCATACTCAAAATGTTTATGCGTTCAAAAGACACCGTCTTTTGTTTTGTCTATGAGTAGAAATGACAATGTAACTTAAAGTTGATAGACACTTGATACCCCTAATTCGAACAGGGTAAGAGGCAAAAAAAAAAAAAAGCTTTTGATAAAATAAGAAAGCGGCATAAAAGAAAAAAATATTATTTTTTTTTGTGTGCTAATGTGAGAATAGACTGAATTATTGTTTTTCTTAATTTCAACTATTGATCGAACATGCTTTGGTTATATAGAGTTGACGGGTACTTGATAACTACATACGTCATACATGGATAAACATTACACACATAGATCAACGGAAAAGGTGACTATATTTCTTTATCGATTAAAACAAGTCTCAAAGCAAGTTAAAAGGCATAAAAATTATTTCATAATCAAAACTTTAGTGCAATGAAACAAATATAAAAAATATTAAAACAGAAAAATGATCAAAACGTTCTCTTAACGACTATTCTTTTTATCAGTTGAGCTACGCAATAGGGGCACCTCTCTCAATTCAACTCAAAACTTTACCATATCCGACTCAATGAGATTCAAACTCACAACCTCCCATAAGGGAGATGTGTGTCTTACCATATTAAGTCATCCTTCAGGTGACGAGAATGATCCAAATTAGTTCAATTGCTCTGAGTTTTGTTTGTTATTATTTTATACTTCAATTTGTTTATTAGTATCCGTTTTGTTTCAAATTGGTCATCGATTATACATATAACGCGATCACTATTTAAAAACAACACAAATCATTTCAAAACAAGTGCATAATATAATTATTAAATTGAAACTAAAATCAAACCAATGGACAAATTACCATTAAAAAGAAAACTAAATAGTCTAAATTGAAGCAAAAATCAAATAATTTATCAAACGGAGGATGAAGCTCAAGGTTGGTGGTTACGATCATTGGGTTGACTTCCGTTATGAGAAACTTCCGTTATTTTGTTTCTTCTATGGCAAACTTGGTCATGGGGAGAGGGTGTGTGAGGCGCTTTCGGAGGTGGAGAATGACATGGGAGATAGACTGTATGGCAACTGGCTAAGAGCTATTCCAAGAAGACTAAACAACACAATGGGTGAAAGATGGTTGGTCCCAGCAAATGCAGAACCATGTTGGACTCCAGCAACTGAGTTTGGCCAGGGTCAGGCTGCGCAACCTCAACCTGCTGCGGATACGGATCCACTTCATGACCCGAGTTCGAGCTTGGTGAGGCAAGAAGTTCGGAGAACGACCAATGGGGAGTCCATGCATAATAGCAATTTAGAACCTATGCAGAAACGAAAACGTATGGAAGAGGAGGGGGTTGCGGATATGCCAAAAAACGTGAATCAGGCGGGTCTCGAAGTGATGACCCGCCGAGCGCAATGAGTCTCTTATGCTGGAACTGTCGGGGCCTTGGCAACCCCTGTACAGTTATTATCTTGCGGGACATGGTCCGGGCAAGAAAGCCGAGTTTGGTTTTCCTTATCGAGTCCCATGCTTGCCGAGCGAAGCTGGAATGGCTTCCATCAAGAATTGGAATGGATGGGATGTTTGTGATGGACGGTAATGGTAGAGGTGGTGGTATCGTTCTCTTGTGGAAGTCCCAAGTTAAAATTCATGTAATTACTGTTTCAAAGTTCTTCATTGATATAGGTGTTTCTTTTCGTGGTAAAGAATGGAGGGTGACGGGTTATTATGGCGAGCCTATGCGTACCCGGAGAGCTTTTAGTTGGGATAGATTGAGAGAGCTTCACTTAAGGTCTACTCTCCCTTGGTTATGTGTGGGTGACTTTAATGATTTAATGTCGGTTGAGGAGAAGCGGGGAGGGGAGGCCTATCCTCCAAATCTTTTATCGGGTTTTAATCAAGCTATTCACGATACCGGTTTAGTTGATCTCAGTTTTGAGGGCTACGAATTCACGTGGTATCGATGGTGGAGGGGGGGGCTTATTGAGGAAAGATTAGATAGAGCTTTGGGTTCTTTGGCTTGGCGTGACTTATTCCTGAATTGTAAGGTTGTCAACCTTCCGTTCTCTACGTCGGATCATGCGCCGCTGTTCATTGACCCTTTTTGGCAAGACCCGGGTAGAAGATTTTCGCGCTTCCGTTTCGAAAACATGTGGTGCTTAGACCCGGAATGTGAGAGGGTGGTCAGAGGAGGATGGATTGGTTCCGACTCGTCCGATCTGGTCAGCCGAATTAAATCATGCGGTGGGGCTCTTAATGATTGGGGTGGTGGGAAAATTAAACAACTTGATAGAAAGGTGGCAGAGGCTAGAAGATTATGGGAGGCTTCTTGCAAGTGTACAGGTGGGATGGAGTCTTTTGAAGGTAGGAGAAGAAGACAAGAATATAGTAAACTTCTTATGATGCAAGACGATTTTTGGAAACAGAGGGCTAAGGCTTTTTGGCTACACAATGGGGACTCAAATACAAAATTTTTCCATGCAGCTGTCAAGTCAAGAGGAAGCCACAATTTTTTCAATAAACTTCGAGATT
>JAYMTK010001580.1:0-15904 GCA_036897405.1 Pelargonium myrrhifolium | reverse complement strand
TCGGACTTTATTTGTAAAGTCTCTATTCCTTGATAATCGAAACCCAACGATCTATGAACTAGCCTATGTTTGACTAGTTTGTTACAACAAAGGCACGAGGGGGAAAAGTCGAGCACTAATCAAATTATCCAAAACAATTGCGGAAAGAACAAACAAGACACTTATTTTGGGATGGAGGGAGTATATCAAATTAGCATAAAACTTCCTTAATTTATTTTAAGGAGAAAAAACTCCCACCAATTTACCTGGTAACAATAGCCAACGCCCAGTTCTTGCTCGGATGGATGTGTAATGGCCTCCTGTAAGAGTCCCTTGGTAGAAAATTCGTATCCAAGTTTTGACTCTACAGTTGCAATCTCATTCGCTATGGGGACATAATAACATAGAGATGCAGCATTGATTGCTTCAATTACTAAAGCGGGGTCAAGATTAGCATCAATGCCAAGCCATTTCATAAAATACAGCGCAGCAAGTAATCCGCCACTGATGTAGTAAGCTCCTATTAGGGCTTCAACACAGTCTGCTATGGTTTTTGAACCCATCCATCTATGACCCTTGTCACAGAACTTTCCGACCATAACTTTTGGGTCCTTGGTGTGGAATCTGCTATCCAATGGCACTTCCAAGGTATCGATTCCACATTTACAAGGAGCAGGGTGTACTGAACGCTGTCCTGGAGCAACCCAACGACGAGGCTCAAATGCACTGTCTTGTATGTACCCCTGTCAAATTATAAATGGAATCATTTAATCTATGAACTCAATGTGATATATTATATTTGAAACTTTCCGAAGAAGGCAAATGGAAGAAAGATAATTTTTTAACTTTCTCCAATAGTTGAAGCCTTGAAACCCAAATACATCTCAATGCCCCAAAATTTATGATGCCTCTGTGAGTATGCTCTACTCATAATGAATAAATTGCAAAACTATGGACATACATATTACTCCCCTAAGTATCCAATTTAAGATGATTAAACCATCCATAGTACATATACCCCTCGAATACCTGTAATTTGCGATCTATCCCCAGATTGTATAGGGTTGAGTTACAAACAGCCCATGAGCGCCGAGCAGATAGTTGTCCTTCGTGTTTCTTGGGATATTTAAGGAAGAGGTGGGAGCTCACAGCATACTTAAGAACTGAATCTCCAAGCAACTCCAAACGTTCCATAGAAAAACTTTCACAACATCTAAGTGTTGTAAGTGCTTCCAGAATCTGATCATATAAATTATAACAGTACTTCATGATAAATTCATTAGGATAAGAAACATCAAAAAAGTATCCTAAGCGTATATTAAGACATACCAATGAACTAGAGATCTGAAAGTTGCTCAAATTACAATTGATTTCCCCCCTAATCTGACTGGCCAACATTAAGGTTTCCAGACGGTGCATCAATGATGGCAGCAGATAAAGTGATTTTAAAACATTTATGGGTAAATCAATTCTGACTAAAAGCTCAGGTGGCATATGAACATGCATTTGAGGCTTTTTAGGAGCACCTGTTCATTTAATGAAAAATATCATAAACATAGTTAGAGAAGGCATTTGATGATACATAAATGATGGGACCCGAAAAAAACTATTGCATCGGCCCTACGAACAAATACAAACTAGAAAATCACCCGAAAGGAGCCAAAACCGAAATTGCACTGACTTTTGCGAGCACACAGCCGTGTGCACGGTCTGTATAGGTCCAGTTTGTCCATTTTAGCCCATATTCGTCCGATTTTGGCCCGTCTCGGCCCAAATCAGTACATTGGATGACAAATCTGACCCACAACACACATGACCCGGTCCAAGACCCCATTTGGATCACACATATCCAGATTCAACGTGTTTGGAAGATTCCTAATTACATTGGACTTTCTAAATGCTCTCCACCAATCACAATTAGGGAGCTACTCCTACAAATACCCCTAAGAGTTGAGGTACAAAACACATTCTCACACACTTGTGAACTACAATTGCTAAGCCTGATTCACTTACTCTCGCACCAGAGGTGAATTCCAGTGCAAGGCACTAGTTTTCACTTAACGTGTGTTCATCTTTTGTAGGAGACGGTTCGAGTACGAATTGAGAGGAACAACAGTTCGAGTTTGAACTAAAAGAAATGCAGTTCTAGATCCACAAATTCCCCTAGAAGACGACAACAAACAGTTTCCCGCCGAGGCAAGGAGGAAATACCGCATCAGTGTTATTAAAATCAGATGTAAAATTTCATTGACAAATTTGCTTGTAACAGTGAACAGTAAATTTAACTCTATGATCATATGTTCAAGTTAACACATTCATGTAAAAACAGTGGCATTTCCCCATGCTCTTATGTTGCTGAAAACTTTAACACTGTAAAATACATGTCTAGAATATATTGAACAGAAAAATGACAATCAATTTGCTCGGTTTGGCATACCAGAATGGAGCAACAGCTGTGGGGCTTCAGTTGCAAATTCAATTGTAGACATAGAACTTAAAGAGGATAACAGAGATGCGTCTCATATCTCAAGTTTTATTCTTTTTAGATGTGTTTGTCAATTGCAAAAAAAAAAAAAAGTAATATTATACCAGCTATGTTTAAAACAAACATTATGCATGCCAAGTTACAGACCTTCTTCGATGAATTTCACAAGAAGATTATGTGCGTTGTGACTCTGTTTCAATCGCAACAAAGGCTGTTCCGGATACTTGAGCGATATTCCATACCTGACCAAGGTTTCAGTTATCAATGGAAAAGCCCAGTGTTAAAATTAAACAGTATAAATGACATAACTAATATTACAAACTACCCACTTTTCAAAGAAGTAGCCAGCGAAGGTAGTTTGCGTTGATGGTTTGGTATCACTGGTTCCATCAAAAAGACTCTCAGCAGATTTATCACTGACCACTTCAACAATAGAGTAAATTTTTCCAGTGTGAATAGCCACTACTACCATATTTTTGAGGCTGCTTAAATCCACTGAATTATTATTGGCCAGGTGAATCATGTTTGAGCTCTCACATACCATCTCGTCAGAATTAGTTATACAAGGTGACCTGTTACCTCTTTCACCATTACAGTTATTGCTCAGTAAAGAGTTTTCCTTCAAAAATTCTACCACAGAAGCACAAGAATCGATCCCCGTCCAATTTATTCCCAAAGAATCATGACTTGAACTGTTCGACATCTCAAGCGGTAGAAGCAAGAACAAATTTGAGGGGCTCCAAAATGACTGCATATCAGTATTCAGTAAAAATTCTCTTGGCTTTCCAGATGATTTAGATCCATTAAATAATTTCCCAAATACACCATTAAAAACAAATTCCTGAAAGCATTTGGCCTTCAGCATCTGGTCACAGAAAAACAGATAACAAAGATATCATCAGAAGCACTTCCCCAAAGTGTATCAACTATTGAATTAACTAGTTCATGGTCATACCTGTTCGGCATCTAAATGCACTTGCCCACATGGAGTAATGGTAGACTTAACAAACTTCGAGACCAAGTAAAGTTCCGGTTCAATGTTTCCGACATCATCATCAAGCTTTGATTCAATCAGAAGAAGAAACCCAGAAAAAAACTCATCAACATTGTTACAGACAAATTCAAATTTATAGGCATGAAAGATAGTGTCCTCCATTTTTTCACCCCAAGTTCCAGATAATGCGCGAATGCAAGTCATCCCGTGTAATTCCTTCCTTTTTGTCGTTCCTTAAAATACCAGACAAAAAGTTGCAACACACTTAAGATGAGCACAGAGCAGAATAAAAAATGTAATAACTAAAACACCACTGATCACCCTCTATTAATTCTGATAGTTAAGTTCAAAAACATATGTAAACTACCACTATGCTTCCTAATCTATAGGATGCACTATAGCAGGGTCGCACAATCAACGCATGTTCAATAGTTATTTAACAGCAGAAATTTGACGGTTTCATTTTATTAAAATATAAAATGAGAAGACAGGACTAACTTGCAAGCAAAAACTATTTCTGTTTGAAACCATATATATGCTGAGTTCTTCCGCATTCAAAAACCAAACTTTCTTGATGTAATGCACAAGGATTCTAACCTTCGTTTTCCTTTGTTTTTCACTAGGATCCCAAAGATGTAAACCATATAGAAAATTTTCATGCATTTAAAAGATGCCAAACAATTCAAATTACCAGTCCTCAAAAAATAGGTTAATGTGTGAACACACCTGCACCCAGAGTTGTTTCTTTGCTCTTCACTGTATTATCATGTTTGGTGGGTGCTTCAACGGAAGAAAGAAGATGGTTGTCAAGAGCACCCATTTGATGTAGCTTCTTACATGCTTCCTTGCGTACAAGCTGCTTTGACAAATGACAACTTCTACAGAGGACCAACAATTGTTTGAAAAGCCGCATTAGGAGGTAATGTAAGCTTGTATTGATAAGAACCACTCACTGATGATAGTTCATAAAAAATATGCTTTGGAGTGTAGTGCCTACTACCTACTGAGTTCTATTAGAAGATTTTCAAGATTAAGATCTTGCAAAAGGTTGGATACAAGGATAAAGAACTGTGAGAACATATTACTAACATTATAATTGACAAGGAAAATGACTGCTTACTTGTCACCAGGAAGTTTATCACAATAACGATTTATGAGACTGACACTTGAATCTGGAGTAACCGACGCTCCAGTTGAACCCACAATATATATATTTGTTTCCTCGAAAGTACATTCTTTCAAAATGCATACATCAGGGTCTCTAGTGATGGCTGTATCTGTCATTGATCGCTCACTCTTGATGATATTAAATAGTTGGTCCAATTGTTTTGTGTTTCCCCTGCAAGTGTATATAAAGCTCAGAAATTGCACTGCAGTCATGTACACTTCATATATCATCAAGGCTCCATTTATTTCAGAAAAGATTATTTCCAAGAGGAGAATATAAACTACTATATTTTTTGTTTCCATGAAAAAAAAAGGAGAAAATGAAATTCACATAAATAACTCATTATAATAAAGATTACAACCCACCCCTTCTCCCCCCCTTTTCAGTGATACAAAAAGAAAATAAGGCAAAAAAAAATCAAGCTAACCGTAATAAATCAGCCATTGTATCTTAAATATGAAGCATCAATGCTATATCATGACTCAGTAAATATAAAGCATCAATGCTAGACCACTTGATATAGACATTGAAAGAAGGCTAATTAATGAGGATCTAGTACTATAGAGGAGAGAGAAGCGGGTACTCTGAAACCAGAACAGCGAAAAACTAATTAGGATCCACTTGGCCTTATACTTTAAGGTGCGGCGAATTGAAACAGTTGTTCCACTAGTCTTTGGCGTAAAATTCTAGGGTTGTGGTCAAAATTTGCACTGGGTCTGAGGCAGAAGAGGATGCCGGATTAGAGGAAGAAGGAGGTTGCACCCGGTCAGAGGAGAATGTCTGACCATAGACCAAAGGAGGACAACGGTGGATCAAAGGAAAGAGGAAAATAAAATGATGTATTGTGTGTGAGTGTGAGAGAGAGAGAAGGAAAGAAGACCACCAAAGAAAATGAATTACTCTTTTCAGAATAGGAAATAATCACTTTTCACCAAATATTGTGTGGTTTCCCAATGACCAATTTGTGGTTTTCTGTTGACTTTTAACTAACTTACCAAACATCAATTATGGGAAACATATTAAAAATTATTCCAGTGTCATTGAATTTATTAAATAAATAGTAAGGCAAAAGCATTGTGCAAGTCAAACAACAAAGAGAACACTGTACCTCTCAAGCATCGTGACAAATTGGGAGTCAGTTTGTCGTGCTCGTCCACGAGACTGAACATAACTTCGAACTGTCTTAGGAAGGTCAAAACGTATCACACAAGAGCAGTTTGGGACGTGAATGCCCTCCTCCACAACATCAGTTGCAAATAATAGGTTGACCTACATAAAACAGCTGACTCATGAATACAGCGTTTTCAAGTGCCAATAGTTCTTGAAAGTCAGTATCTCTGAAAAGAACATGTACCTTCCCAGCACGAAATGAGTCCAAGGTCTCTTTTTGTATTTTCGGTGCCAATCCATCCGCTGAAGAGTTGCTTCCGGTCAGATAAGATACCGATAAATGAGATAAATATGTTACTTTCTTCACAAATCTTTCGATTACTTTTGCCGTAATAATTTTTTCAACAAAAACTAGGCATAGTACAGGCCCAGCTCCACTGCAACCACAAGTATAATTTAGAATAAATGTTTATACAATCTTTTTTCTTTTTTCTTAATTAACCAGTTAAGTAGATTATTACCCGAATGATTGGAACAGCTGAAGAAGCTCAAGTAGTTTTGGAGATACGTAGCCCAGATCTGCAGCCTTCAAATAGTCAAACCCAGCATCCAAAACTCCTTCTCCTGAGGGGACAAAGAGTATCATCAGTAATTAACAACATATACAATGCGTGGTATTATGAGACTGGATAATGCAAATGAATAGGATAATGGAAGGACAATTGACATTTTTAGATAGTCAAGGTAGTTTGTAAAGTAATACAGAGAAGAATCTCACGAACAACATCTTAAACTGGTGACTGACTTCACTATCGTTTGATATGTTATCGGAGGGATTCCTTATCATTACTCTCTCTCTCTCTCTTCATGTTTTGCATGCCCAATTTTTTTTGTCAGAGATTATCCACCCAAACAACAAAATTCAGCTATAACCAAATATATTTGCATTATGAGGAAATAGAATTTTTAGAATGAGATAAATTTCATTGCAAAAGGGTGACGTTGAGCAAGTCAGGGGCCAAGATTATAACATCAAAGTATCAGTGTTTGTCCTGCTTGAAAGCTAGCTACCAAGTAATTTCTGCTTCTTGTCTCTCCAAATGTATTATATCTGATTTTTATTTTGACATATCTAAAATTCTTCAATTTTAAACATATCTCTCAAAGTTCTAGATTATATTCCTTGGCCTGATGTTTTTGTAACCTACATGGGAAAGTAACAATATCATCCACCATCTTTAGATTACAAACCTTGAGTTGTAACTTAGTTGGGATGGTCAGGATACCACGAACCATCTTCAAATGTTTATGTTGTAAGCCCAAAAAATAGAAATAATCTCATAATCTGTATAATTATTATATAAAATCTGGAAAAAAAAATTGGATCTTCATGGCAAATGGATACAGGAAGATGCCATCTCTTTAAAATAATAACGAGTTAATGACTGTACCAGGTTTTGCCAAATTAAACTTATGGGCAGATTACAGCATATATCATTAATTCAAAAAAAAATATCTAGACATTTTTCATGTTCTGATGCTGAGTAAGGCAGGAAAAAAAATTATGCAAGCATACCAAGTGGCAGAAATTCTTGCAATACAAGCAATACTTCATTGAGATAATATAAATACTGCAAAGAACTTTCTCTGTAAAATCCGCACTCTTCGTTGGCGTTAGGCGCGTTCTCTAGACAGACTTTAACAGCCTGCAAAAGGACCATACAGAAGGCAACCATTGAGGGAAAAAGACAAAACCAATCAAACTAGGATAATAACTCAATGACCTAAAATGAACTAATCTTGCTTTAGAATTCGGAATCACCATTAGGAAATAGATAAAGCTCGTAAATCAATCTCTCTCTCAGAAGACGGGATAAAAAATTACTATTTTCAAGACTTGTCAATTAGCCTTATTTATATTAAATTGTTAGCCGATCTGAAGTATAAGTCAACAACACCCCTTGCTAAGGCTAATCTCTGATTAACACCAGCATTACCAAACTGTTACGCATAAGGTGTCATTCGGTATGCATTTTTATGTATTGACTTCTAGATCAGACTCCCTCCATCTCATAACAACTGTCCAGATATCAGTATTGGGATATTCAAAAGTTAGTGTCCACGATCAAAAGTTAAAAGTATAATTATTACAAAATTACATGGGACAACATTCAACATTTTGGCATGTTTGGGAGGTAAAGGGGGATTTTTTTTACCAAGTAATTAGAGAATAATCCATTACCTCTATAGTAGCAGCTTTGTAGTTCAAAAAAAGTATGTTATGAGTCAGAGGAAGTAAGTATTTTGGACTCAAAAGTCGTGTTTGGTGGCTTACAGAAAAGACTAGAAGTTAGAAGTAAATTGTACTCTTAAGTATTGAAAAAGCATGTCAAAAGAAGATTAAACTTTCCTGTTCCACCTGAATTTTTCTTCTCCAATGAAACTTACCTCATAAGCACATATGATTCCGAGATCATCAAGGCAACACAATATCTTGGCATGGTCATTTGAAAGCCGCTTTCGCACTGCCTTAGCTTTATCATCCATGTCTTTGTAAAGACTTTGTAGTGATCCTATCAATTCTGACAATGAAGCATCATACTGTCCAAACATAACTTTTTTAGTACTCCTACAAGCTCATTATACAAAGAAGAAGAAAAACAAATATTGCATATATACACACATACATATAAAATTATAAGATGCAGGAATACCTTGGACCATACAGATTCCAGTTTTGCTTTCAAATTCATATTGGGTAATACTTGAGCCTTATCATAAAATTTACAAGTTTGTTTTGCAGAGGGAACGTATTTGTCCATCTCTCTCTTATCCTCAATGGTATAAATCTGCAGTAGCAATTCAAAAGAAACTAAAACATCATATCAGCATAGTTCCCATTATTACCATTTGCAGCTAGCTAGATTACAAAATTTTAAATATATTGGTACCTGGGAGTCCAAGATGCTTTCCAGATCTGACATTTGATTATTACAATCCATGCTAGATGAGACACCTTATGAACAAAGTTAACATTAAGAGCATGCCTATAAGAAGTTCTAAAAGAGCACTAATAGGATCTGCCTGAGTCTTAAGAAGAGTTGAACAAGAAATCTCTTAATTTAGGATGGCATTTTTCAAAATATAAACTGAAGTACAACACGGTGCCAAAAGCTTAGTAGGGAAAAAAAAAGAAGAGGATTTTACGATCTAAGCTCATAAACGAGTTGTAAGTTGTAACCAATTAAAAGTAGTTCAGTTCAAAATAACTGAAGCCTGAAGGTCTCGAGCTTTTCAACTTCCACTTTGGCCTCTCAAGAGTGAGAAGTTTGGTAAAGTTCACCATATTCTAAAACACATGTGTCACTACTAATTAAGCATATAAAAGCATATATAATATAAGGCACACAAGAGGATCAAATATCTTACCTTTTCTAATAACAGGTGATGCTGTCATTCCAAAAATCTTTGGCTTGTTATTTGATCTACAATAGAATTCCTTTACCCAAAAAAAAGAAGAAGAGAAATTTGTTTTAGATGTAAAGCATCCAAATAAGAGTAGATCGAGTAAACTAAAGAAAACAGAAGAGTTCAGCGTAATAAACAATCACCTTCATTATCTTTGCATAGGGATGATTACCAGTGGTACGATGGCATTCATCAAGAACTAGCAAGCATACCATTTCTAGGCTGATAAATGCCTTTCTTAAGGCATCCAGGAAAATCTGGGGCGTCATGACCATAACCTTGAAGAGAAGGATGGACGTCATAAATTTAGCAATCTAGACACAACTGAGATTGCATTTGTAATCAGAAAAGTTATCACCAAGAATGACAACTAGAAACTAAATAATGAACAGCCTAACATGCAAAAAAAAAAAAATCAGAACAATTAACTTCAATAAATTGTTTATGCAGTGACAATGCCAAAGAATACTTTTCTGCTCCTTGTAATGAATTCATGAGCTCTTGGAGCATTCTTCATCAACCCTCGTGCACAGAAACACCTCAATATAATGGTGTAGTGGAACGTATAAATCGCAATTTGATTGTGACGGCTCACACTCTCATTCTTCATAATCATGTCCCCATGCATTTTGGAGTTGTGTTGTTCTTACTGCTTGTTATTTAATTATTTGTATGTCTTCATATATTTTGCAGTATGAAATCCCAAATTTCATCATCTTTCCAACTCAAGACACATACTTGCTCCCTCTTCAAACCTTTGGGTGTACTTGCTTTGTTCATGACAAGACACATCTGAGGGATGAATTCTCAACCAAGTCCATCAAATGCGTCTTCTTAGAGTATTCCCGTTTGCAAAAAGGGTATAAATGCTATTCTCCTACTACTAGGCGGTACTATATCTTTTATGTAGTTATCTATTTTTGAGTCATCACCTTATTTTTCATCTTCTGATCACAGTTGTACTCCTATTTGTGATCTCTTGCCAATTCCTTTTCTTAGTATGTCTACCATCGAGTCTATAAACGTTATTTGTCATGTCTTGCTTATTTTTCATTATGAAAGCCACGAGATATTGAATAAAGGTCATATTTTTTTTTAAAACAAATTACTCAGCAGCAGTTAGAATCATCAATCATGTTCGGTTCTCATCATGATCTTCATGTTACCTTTGGGTCACCCAACCTAACCGTAACCTGTAACTAAAAGCTAGTTGTGCCAGGATTCCCTTAATACAAAGATTAAACTTTGAAATTTTCAATGCTAACATCATGAACACAAAAATATATGAAAACTCAACAAAGGCTGAGAAAGATGCAATGCACAAAATTTTGACTGCGCAAAATTTCTTACATTAAAAATTTCAAATGTGGCAAGCAAAATTGTGGCCACATGGACAGATAAATAACACTTAACAATCAAGAAAGCCCAAGTTGGCAGGAAAAAAAAACATATGTACACACCAAGTGCACAAACTTGTAAGACAAAAGATATCAATTTGAACAGAGAAAGCACATTGCGACAATATTATAGGTAGATTACTAAGGGTACCCATATATTTGATGTGCTGAGATTAAGAGAGCAAATGAACATACATCATGCGCTTCGATTTCCTTCTCCCAGCAGTTCAAAGTCCATTCATCGACCCCCTTGGCTCCATAGTAGGACCCTACTTCCAGTTTGGTATATAATTTAATCACTTCAAATTGCTGCAAACAAAAAAACAGAAATCACAGTGAAACAAAACTTGAAATTGGTCCAAGTAAAACTAAACAAACAAAGAAACAAAAACAGAGAGAGAGAGAGAGGAGATGCCTGATTAACAAGATGAACAGTAGGAACCAAGAAAATAAACAATTTCTTGGGGAATGGAGAGATGGATTGAGCCATATGTTGGATGAGCATTATAGCTATGATGGTCTTGCCAGAACCAGTCTCTAACACAGCTATGGTGTTCCTCCTCTTTGCAACCTCAAAAACCTTCAATTGATAGCTACACAACACACAAACAATGTAATGAACTCATGCATTAAACAAATTGACCTCCAAAAATAGATTAAATTAATATAGTAATAAAAAAGAACCTCCTGGGGTTGAACGGAGCGGGTGATCCCGGGAGAGAGGAGCTGATCATGTCGTCGAAGCTGCGTTTCTTGCATTGACGATCACTTTGAGAATGCATCTTCATTGTATTCTTGTGCTACTAAAAGTAAAAGTGGGTCTCTGTGTTTACAGACACGCGAAAGAGAGGAGAATGAGAGCCAAAACGCAAAACATGTGAACCCAACCCTAACAGAGAATCAAACTAGCATAACAAGAAGATGATCCATTTTCTTTTCTTTTGAGTTTTCATCAATCACAACCATCCAATGTAAGGGTTTTACTTTTAGTTTTTTTTTTTTTGAAAATAAAACTGCGCTGAGTGAGTGAGCGAGCGAGCGAGTGACGCAATAAAGACATATTTATAAGACTGATTGTTTGCGTTGTGTTACGATCGACTTGACTTGAACTGAACTGAACTGAACTAAACTCAACAGGCATCAACTGAACTGAACGGAACGGGTTTGTATTGTGGGTTCTAGAAACTGAACAAGTAGAAGTAGTACACTGTTACTGTACACCGCGTGTGTTTGGTCTGCCAGCTGAAACTCTGCAAATTGCAGTTGTGTACTGGATTCTTTTCTATTTGACGTCACCTCTACCCTCAACACTTACTAATTTTATACTACAACTGTTTTGTTTTACTCTTTTTCTTAATACGATTTTACTAGTATTATTCTTTGAATCCAAAACAAATTATTCATAAATTAAACACTTTTTTGGGGTTTGAATCGGGTTTAATGTTCGGTTGTCAAAACTTGACCTATATTCGACTCAAAAGCACTTTGGTTCGTTCGGGTTTCAAGCATCAATAAAATTGAACCTCACTTTGTTAGTGTAAGTTATGAGGATTCTTTCAAGTTTATTCGATCCATGAGATAAGTACAACTTAAAAGTTTGTCCTATTGAATATTTGAGTAGAACTGATAATTCAAATTCACAGACATGTAGCCTGATTTTTTGCCCGACCCAAACCAACTTTTGGTCCCATAATTCAACATATTTTGTGTCTGAAAACTTAAATCCAAACCAAAAACTCAAGACTTGACCAAACCCGATGTGGAAGCTATAATTTTGAGTGACCGGCTCTAGTATTACAATTGGGTATTAAAGTTGATATGCTATTTAGTTTACCATGTCCTTTTCTCTTACAATAATTACAAATCTTGTTCTGCATGCAAGTGCAACACACAAGTTTACTACAATAAGCATGCACTGGTAAAGACGCAATACAATTTGGTATGAACATGAAGCTAGAGATAAGGTCATGGAATCACATTTGGTGAATTATGCTATCATGTAATTCAATTCTATCAATTACATCTCACAATTTCAATTTCAAGAAATGTTACTTGCCAAAGAAAAAGAAGAGCTAAGGTACAAAATTAAACCCAAAAAAAATAAGAAATAGAAAGATGCCAAAAGATTTGGCTGGTGTAGTGTTTCTGAGACCTACCAAAATATGATACTGCTGCTGCTGCGGCGGCGGCGGCCAATGATACACTTCTGCTTCCTTCTTTTCTATTCACCTTCCTCTCTAACTCATTTTTTTTCTTTTCTTTTTTAAGACCCGGTTCCCATATACACATACAAGAATGATACGACGACTAGATGGATTTTGCTGCATACAAAAACTCCTATACCCTCCTCACTGTCACGTCCCTTGCTCAGTATATCACAACTCGGAGCAGCCCAGGCTGGGGCTCGGTGTAGTCAAGGCCCTCTTCTTCGAGCAGATATCTCTGTACAGCAACGGGAAGTCTAGCAATAGTGCGGGAACCCCTGGTGTGGTGCCCTGTTCCTACACATATATAAACCTGAAGACGCTGGTCTGCTGCCCTTGCTGTGCTCCTCAGCACGCTCAACTCATGCTTCAATACCTGAATTGCTTCATTTACATGCAGCCCATGCAGGTCTATCATCCGCTCTTGTCCTCTCCTGTTGCCCTGCATCTCTGGACCAACTGGGTTCCTGAACACAAGATAAAAATAGCAACAATCAAACCCACTCAAAGGGATAGATAACCATACATATCGGACTTGCAAATTTTGGAGCAAAGTCATGTTGAAAAAATAGTTTTTATCTTACAATTTAAGTTTACCAATTAGAACCCTAAATGAACACTAATTTTTTCAACTCATGCTTCCCTTCATATTTTCCAAGATCCAACAAAAAACAAGGGTATTGAGTACTGAATGAATATAAATATCAATCACAGCAGGCGGAATATTGCCATTATATGCTAATCTGAAAAGATGCCATCGTCAAGTGACTCGTCACCAGTCGCCTAAAACATTTCCTCTCATTTCTGTAAGATGAACACTCTTTTTAGAAGAGAAATAGGAAATTATTAGCTTGTGCACATTAAATAATTATCATGGCTATACAAAAATAAAAGGGGAGAGTCACGGAAAACAAAAACGTTCAGGAAGCACTAAAAACATCCAAAAGAGTTGCACTCTGCAAAGTAATACTAATTAGCCAGCAGGGAAGTATCTCACCTTCCCTCAGAACTGATAATAAATTTGAAGGAAATGAAGGGAAAACGCCGCATATTTGCAATGTCAAAGTCAAACACATCATCTAAGCAAGGCCAGATTACGAGAGGAGCATGGAAAAACAAACCTATGACGATAGATAGACTCTTGTGCTTTCCCATGAGCTGCCTTCATTTGCACGTTGTGCAGCTGCCCTTTCACACTCAGCTCCTTTGCAAGAGCCTTATTGCCAATTAGGTAAGCTTGTCGAGCCTGTTTCAAAATTATAAAAGTTGAGAAATGGAAGCTGGCGCAAGTCACGTGCATAAAAATGCTCAGTAATCACCATATCTACTTGAGGTATTCAGCTGTGATTGAGGTGATGTTCACTCAGTATAACATTGAAACCACGTTTGTCAAAACCATTAAGCACGCTATGAACACCAACTGATAAATTACATGCTTAGTAAGCATGTGCTTCAATCTGGTGATTGTGACAGAACAATGCTTGACATGTAGGACTGCAGTTTTTCACGAGACTATTATTCATCTTATATTTCCCTCAGAATAAGCCAGGTCAATTATACTATTAAATTAGGGATGAGCAAGAATAGACTTCAGTTTGAAATAGGAATAGAAAGATGGAAAGTACTTCTAAGAAAAATCTCCAACCTTTATTCACAATTATTGTTGACTTTCATTAAGTTTAGTAATTTCAAAATCTTAACTTATCCTTAATCTCTACAAAAATGGGAAAGTGGACAATTATTTTGGGACGGAGGGATTAGTACTAAAGATCATTTTGTAATGGTTACACAAGTAAATGAATTTAATTATAATCAATTCTATCAAAAATGCAATATATATATATATACCAAAAATAAAAAGAGAAGGTCGAGTACATTATTTATGGCAACAAAAACCATAGCAGTAAATTAGTACAATCAACTGTGTCAACAAAAAAAAAACAAAAAAAAAAAAAACAAAGAGAAAACGAGAAAAGTTCAAGAAAATTATCTAATATAATATCATTACACGCCAACTGAATGTGATCGTACCAAGTTAGAATTTCTTTTATTACTAATTTGCAGCAATATTCCAGACCACTTACAGTGGGTTCAGCCCTGGATCACTTATTTAGATACCTATAATACCACATGCAGTTTCCTAAACCTGTTCAAGGTGCTCCAGTTAATACCAAATAGATCAAAAAGAGACATAATTCTGAACTGCTCCATTGCAAAAACTCTTTGACAACCTATAATGAAATACCTGTTCAAAGTACGCATTACGTAGGCGTGCATGGTCACGAGCTTCTTCCCGCAGCTCAGAGTACATGTTTGCTGTCATTTCAACAATGTTCAAACAAATATATATGTAGATTGTAGAAGGCAATGTAGCATATTCAATGGCCTATAAATGCAGTTAATTTTAAAACTAAGAACTATTACCCACTGCATCTCCAGTTTCAAGCCAAACAGGAACTCCCCGAGCTGAACCACGATTTTGCAACCTGTCACCATAGATACCTCTCCCATGTCCAGCACCGTTGTAACTGCTAGCCAAAACATGAGAACTTCTACTTGAGCCAATGTTGGCATCAGTAGAGCTATTTCTGTCATACTTCCACAGAGCAGTATCCTGAGATGCCAATTTCCGGACAGCTGAAGCAAAATCTGTTGCACTGCCTCTGGAACCAGGGGAATTGGCCTTGAATTGAAGCATATCATCCTTGTCAAAAGATCGATAAGGATTTACACTTTGATGGAGATCCTCCCCAACATATTTTGGTTGACCATTCTGACCATCTGGAACAAGTGCAGGGAAGTCCATAGCAGTAAGATTGGGGGATGACAGGGTCTTTGAGTTCAGATTCTGACTGAAAGCACCATCAACTTGAAGCTACAGTTTAAAACAAAAATGTACCATGAAATGCTGTGAATCAGAAGAAAAAAAAAACTATAAAGATATTCAGAGACTTGAATCAATGATATCTATAGCATCAATCGTGAAAATTAATTGCATATTCAATTTACCTAGCATCAAAGACTTCAACTATTCAAAAAAATATTCCATTGTTCCAATCAAAACAATGAACATAATACCTAGAACTCAAAATAGAGAAA
>JAYMTK010001579.1:0-15906 GCA_036897405.1 Pelargonium myrrhifolium | reverse complement strand
AAAATGTTCTAAAGTGGAAGGAGTTTGGCACATAATATGTACATAATATTGCTCTAATAAATTGATGTACTTTCTTAGTCTCTTCCTTTCTCAAAATTTCTCCCCACCCCTCACTGAAATTTGAACCAACGGTCTCCTAAATAATGTGTGTCTTGAATCATTGAGGCATCTCTCCTAGGGGACTATATTATTTTCCATTGTTTTCACATAAGGGGCTAACATGCTCTAAAACAAAGACGAGTATGCTACACACAAAAAAAAAAAAAAAAAAAAAAGGAGAAAAGATATGTCAAAAGAGGTGCTAGTGAAAGACATTTTTGACAAAAATATGAATTTAAGTTTAAATATTAACATGTTTTATGCAAGGACGGATCCAGAATTTTTAGTTAGTGGGGGCAAATAATTAACACAAATTGATCTCACTAAATATTGTTCTCTATTTTCACTATTTGCACCTCCAAAACAAGAAATTCAAGTAAGACAACCAGTGCGTTTTTAATATTGTATTTGTTTACATTTTTTTATTAATAAAAAAATGTCTTTCAACCTTCTATTTAGTAATTTATAACTTTATTTTATACATATTGATGATGCCTAAAATTCTGGAAGTAAAATCAACTAATAAAGAGCTTCCACGTGTTTAGGCGACTAGTTAAAGAGTCAGCGAGCTCTCTAGTCAAAGAGACCCAAAAACCCGAGATCTGAACTGAGGAGTCTCGAAGGTTCAAGGAACACGGGTGGGAGATAGCCCGTCCCAGTGATGAAGCCCAGTGGGCGGATGCGCCTGAAAGGGTCTGCTTGTAGCAGACCCCAAAGAAGAGTCTCCTAGAGAGGGAGCAACCCAAGGGGGGCAACCCAAGACAGGAAGCTACCCAAAGAGAGGAGCTCAGGGAGGATGGGTTGTCAAGAGAGAAGGGTCAGCCTGAGGAGGGTGAGAGTTGTAAGCTCCCAGCCCAAGAAAGCAGTCATCTTGTTGAGGTGCAGACTCAACAGTTGACCAAGGAGACAAGTGACCTTTCCACAACAGGAAGGGCCGACTAAGCATCTTTTCCCGAGGGAGAGGTCACGACACCTAGGGTGGCAGGCCCCAAGGAGCTCCCCCTAGCTGGTAAGTACACCCAGTAAGGTGGTAAGTAGACAAGTCCCACCTCCAAATTTCAACCAACTAGGACGCGACACATGTCAGGTAAACCTGAGCCCTATAAAAGGAGCTTCAAGCCATACATTTCAGGGTCGGTCACTTTACTGTTTAAATTCTATAGAAGAGCATGAAAACACTCTCCAAATCTGTTCTTCGCGTTCTTCGTTGAGTTCTCCAGTCATAAACTAGTTGAATCACGAAATTCGAGTTGGTAACTTTACAACCCCGTTTGTGGGATTAGAGACTGATTCTCACGCCGAAGGCGATATCCTGGACCCACATCTGGGACTTCGCTTAACGGTGTGCTTTGTTCGTAGGCACCCAGGTTACTGACCGAACCGAACCCTACTCCACCTCAAATTTGGATTCAACTGAAGAACAAGCTAGGCCCATCAGCCTACCTCATTTTCCCTAACACTTGAAAAAGATGACCTAGACGACATCGTTTTATACTTTGACTTGGTTCTAGAAAAAAGAGTCATATCAACAATGTTTCAGTTTGTAATTAGTGTCAATTTTTTTCGCAAGTTTGTATGTGAACCAAATGGATATTTTCGGTCTTTTTGTTAGATTTGTTTGGGTGGATTAGTCTTCAAGCCCTAATTTTATATTGTTTTTGTCATCATCGATATGAAGTAATAAATTATTAGGTTTTTGCGCTAAACAAATTGTAACAAGGAACTAAATATTTTTTTCATAATGATATACCATATTGTATAGGTCATAATACGAGTGTTGAATAAAAAAGATGATATAAATATAAATTTTAAATCAAACCGGCTGAATTCTCATTGATGAGGTAGAAACTTCCATCTATACAATAATTTTTTTTTTTTGATCTTCAACTACTTATGATCTGATTCAAACATGGATATTTATCCCACTTCAAGAATTCAAGAGTGTGATCAAACATGGGGTTATCCTATATAATGTGTTTACATTTGGATTGGTTTACACAATTTATATGTCTCTTGCTAATCTAAATTTGAAAATAATTAGCAATGAAAAGTGAAAACTAATTCGTTTGTCTTGAACCTATCAATTCGAAATCATAAGGGATGTTTGTCGTTTTATCCACATGTTAGGGATAAGAAATCTTTTGTAGAATATGCACATAAATCAAAGAACCATTCTTATTGGGTTCGATCCCCACTAAACACACCTATGGGAAGGAGTGATGAGTCTTAACTGTGACTAAGCCCTGAACCGGGTTATACCGGTGGTTTACACACACACACAAAAAGGAATCATTCTTATAGTTTGTCTTGAATATGTAAATATGAAATCATAAGGGATGTTTGTTGTCTTATCCACATGTTAGGGATAAGAAAATATTTTTAGAGTATACTCATAAGTCATAAATCAAAGAACCATTCTCATTCATAACTTTGGTGATGTGACCAAATACTCGACCATAAATGATCAACACAATATTCATAGTTACGTGATTTTGAATTAAAGGTTAAGAGTAAGAGAAATTTTGTGACATAAAAGAGCAATACCAAACTACTAATAGGCAATAGATGAGCAAAGAAAAGAAATAAGTGGTGAAGTAGGTGATAAAATGTCTTGCATTAAAAAAAAAAAATGTGACATTTTAGTAGTGAAAGTCTAAATTATTATATGTAACTTATTATCAAATTTATAATGGTATTAGAGGTATATAACTTTGACGGCTCAACGAGCCGATTTCGCATAGAAGTGAGAAGACGGGTTATGGGTGTGTTTCCCCGGATTGGGCGGGTCATGAACAATTTTGAACACTTTTAATGCAAATTGAGTTTCCATTTGCACATTAGTGTTGAAATTTTTTTAATGTAAACATTTACTGACATGCAAAATAAACATCAATATCTACAATGCATTGAGACCGCAAACAACTTTAAATTTATCAAGATGGCCAATAACTTAATAACATGTGCCAATCAAAAATAATAACTCGTGATATGAAACTTTAGAACTCAAATTGAAAAACTTTAGCATAAAAATATAAAATAGATAAATTTTCACGTATCAACACCTAATTAATGTTTCTAAAAAAAACTTTAGAACTCAAATTGAGCCATATGAACAAAATATCCATTTTGAATAGTTCAGAATAATAACTTTAGCATAAAAATATACTCCCTCCGTCCCAAAATGAGTGTCCTCCTTTCTATTTTGAGAAAAATTAAGGAGAAGTTAGTTAGTGTGGTATATTTACTCTTGTATCCTTATGATCATGTGTTAATGGATACTAACTAACTTAATATGGGGATATTATTGACAATTCATGCGTAACTAATTTCCTAAAGAAAGAAAGTGGACACTCATTTTGGGACAAAAATGTATTTGAAACGAGACACTCATTTTGGGACGGAGGGAGTATAATATATAAATTTTCACCTATCAATACTTTATAATTGTTGTTTCTAAAGTTCTTTTAAAAGAGAGAATAATTTCATTTTAAATTGTCAACAAACTATAGGACATAAACAGAGCACACCCTAAAACTCCAAACCCGTAAGGTAAACAACAATCTTTTAGACATACAAGAAACTGAAACCACAAACTTCTTAAATTGTGAAACTAACTGAATCTCACAGGGTGGGCCATAGGCAAAAACAAAGGCGGAAATCACCAAGATGGTCGAACACAATTTCCCATGGTGCAACATACATGTATGATCCTACTGCAACTAAATACCCACAAAAACTAAAGTATCCAAATAGCAACAAAAATCAGCAAAAACAAGAACAAAAAGCAAGTCCAACAAATAAAATAGAGAAGTTGGAATTGAAATAGACTAAACTGAACCACCACGCCTCCCGTCCTCCTCCTTGGATCTCTAGGCGGTCGGGTGGTTCAACTTCCTCGTCCTTGTTGTCATCCATGTTGTTAAGATCCGACCCGCCTCCAACCATGTCTGCCTCGTTGGCCTTTCCAATCACCGCCGACAACCGCCACTCCCTAGACACAAAACCCGTGCGCACTAACACTTAGAGAAGGAGATCGATATACGTCATCAACCCCTGCACCGAGTCACGACCTTCTTCTGCATGTTTGCCACCACCACCCATCGTAGGCAGTCGGCCCTCTCAAGGAAGCATAAAATTGTGCACACTACCGCTCTAAAAAGGAGATCGGCGTATGATATCAACCCCTAACTGATTCACAAACCACTTCGACTACCCTGCTCCCTACTTACCGTCGTCACTAACCACTGTGTTCGTCCTCCCTTCGTTCCGCCCTTTGCCTCTATTCCTTCCCGTCCCTTAGTACTCCTTTTATTAATTAGAATGAGTAATGGGATTGGTGATTAAGAAATATATTATAATGTTTCTATAGTTAAGATGTTTCATTCATTATTTGATTAAAATAAAATGAAAATATGGTAAGGAAATAAGAGGAAGAAAAATGGATGATTTTGGTTGAGAAGTCCGACAAATACAAATCTCCAACAGGCGACACGACACGACACGAGACTCCATTTTTCTCTCCCCTTTATTTTCTGTTTCCCAAAATATCGCATTTGGTTTTTGAAGCACAACACGAAAATCGAGACACCGAGAAATATTGTGTGTCTGAGATAAAAACTAATTCCGTCTAACAAATTCAAAATCTAGGGTTTCCAAATCCCTCTCTCTTTCTCGTCTTTTTCTTTTCTTTTCTTTTCCTTTCCTTTCCTTTCACCCAAACACCAAACCAATCATTCCGTTACCATTTTCTCTTCTTCAATCTCTCCCCGCTCCGTTCTTTGATGGTAGCTGGCCCTGAATTTTCTCTGGGAATTCCAATTTCCCGGGGAAATTCACCTCATTGGGCAGCTAGCTAGCCTTCTGACCTCATCTCGTCCGCCTTTCAGCTTCTCCTCCGATGGTAAAGGTAAAACCTCAACATATCTTTCTACGCTCTTTGCTTCGCTGCATATCTGTTCCTGCATTTTGATTTTTCCGTGAAATGTGCTTTGTTTAACATTTTCTTTTTGTTAATTAGTTTTGCTATGAGAATTGAAAGATATTGTTCTGTATTATAGGTTTATTTTCATTGGAAACTTTGTTAGCCAATAATTGTTTGGGAAAATTCGGTGGAGTTTCTGGATTTGTTCCATTTGTTGGGCGAAATAACTTTTTTTTTTGTTCATCTAGGAGTTTTGCTTTGCTTGTGATTTGTTGATCTGTGGGGAACGATTGCTGGTGATTGGAATTGAGGGGAAGGGATAATTACAATTGAAGGATCCGGATTCAAGGAGAGAGAGGATTTGGAAGCTCCAAAAGTTAAATAATCTCTAGGTTCATGATTTGTTATTGTAGGTTCATTATTTTCATTTGATATTGAGTATTTTTTAGTTTGGATTCATATTGGTTTATGGATTCGGAATCATATTCACCTCCAATTGTGGTGAAATGCTGTAAATGTGGCTGTAGCTGTTCTTCTTTGATCAGTAGCTCTTCAGGGGGGAATTGGCTTCGAACAGTAAAACGCAAGTATGGTGAATTTGAGAATAGTAACCGTTTCTTTGTTCCTGGTTTTGAGATTTTCAATGTTGCACGAGTCCAAGTCGAGACAGAGTGTACTGCATTACGGGAGACAGTTAGTAGCCAACAGCAGGCAATACAAGATCTATATGCCGAGTTGGAAGAGGAGAGGAATGCTTCATCATCAGCTGCAAATGAGGCCATGTCAATGATATTGAGGTTGCAAAGGGAGAAAGCAGAAATCCAGATGGAGGCTCGGCAGTTCAAGCGTTTCGCAGAGGAGAAATCGTCACATGATCAACACGAGCTTTCAGCAATGGAAGAATTGTTGTATAAGAAAGAGCAGGCTATTCAGTCTTTGACATGTGAAGTGCAGGCTTATAAGCACAGGATGCTGAGTTTTGGGATCAGTGAATCAGATGCAGACGGAGAGAGGGGTGGACTTAGCCGTAATCAAAGCACACTTGACGGCTATGATGCTCAAGATGAATTCTCAGTCTATGATTACCCGCCTTTAAGATGCAACACTCAACCTCATTTTGATGTTGATAATGATGCCGTCGACATTGAGAAATATGCATTTGGTGAGACGCCTCGAGACCGTTTGAAGAATTTGGAGTATAGGATCTGCCAAATGGAGAGATGCCCCAGTCAGAATCAGATGGAATGTGACCTCTCTAGTGGAAAGAACATTTTAGAGAAAGTGATAGTTGGACATTCTCCTAGGCGACCAAGACTTACTAGGCAGTTTTCCACTGATAGCATGGGCATAATTAAAGAAACTGCTTCAGATTTTGCTGCGGAATCTCCTCTTATGCGCAACAGTAGCTTCAAGAAAGTGGATTACTTCCCACATCCAGAAGACTATTATTCGAGAAAGTTAGACAATGTGTCTGAAGGTGATGATGACACGATGAGTGACAGAATTTATACAATTGACTCTATCCATACAGGGGTTAACTATAATGGCTTCACTGAACCCAAGGGTGGAGTTGGGGTTTGTGAAGATTATCTGAACACCCCAAGAGAGCCGATGCATCGGATTGATGTTGGTGATTCTACTGACGTCAAGAAGCTGTACATGAGGCTTCAGGCACTTGAGGCCGACAGGGAGTCAATGAGGCAAGCAATTCTTTCGATGCGGACTGATAAAGCACAGCTGGTATTACTGAAGGAAATTGCTCAGCAATTGTGCAGGGACATGTCACCGGAAAGACCCATGCCAGTGAAGAAGTCAACTATTTTTGGAACCTTCTCCTTTATGTCAATTTTCAAGGTAAATTTTTTATTCATGTCTTCTGCATAGCTACCTTTTTTAGTGTTTGGCATTTAATGCTTAGGTTCATTCCCACATCATTCATTTGGGTGAACTTCTAGAATTTTCTGTCATGTCTACTTTTTTTTCCATTTATCTTTCAAGGTCAAAATAGATTGATGATATCATTTTCATTATTTTGTAGATGTTACCTGTCCCCCCTTTTGAACATAATTTGTCACTTAATATGTCCCAAGGTAGTAACCACACTTAGCTAAAGAGTAAAGATAAATCATAATAATATGGTAGTTTCAAAATCAAAATTACCTAGTTCTATCTGATATATTTGCTGCATTAGAGTTTAGCTCTTCATGTAGTCATGATAATATTTTCTCTTTCGCCGCCTTTTCCTCTGTATGTTATGTGGTAAAACCAAAATGTTGATGGATTAAGGTGTGAGCTCCTCTAAGCAAGTTTATCATTTTATGTGTCTTCATTCATTTTTCATTTGATTGATGTTCAAAGCGTCGCAACTTGAACATGCATTGTTGTTGCAGCTGTTAACCTGTTTCTTGTGTTTTGTTCAGTGGGTTGTGTCCTTTGTTTTCTGGAGAAAGAAAGCTCGTCGGAGCAAGTGAGTTGATTACTATTCGGCTATTCTTTTCAGTAGTAAATGCATTTTTAATGATGTATATCTGCATATGCATTGCATAAATTTCTTGATCAAACATTTTTTATTTATTTGAGTAATGAGACTTTATAGTACATACACACACTAAGTTCTGCATAATTCAGTAATCTGCTGACATATATGTGCAAGCTCACGCGCTGGTACACACTCACACTGTCCGACATATGTACATCATCAGTGTTTTTCTTGATTGCTGGTAAGTGACTGATCTATTTGGCCATATTGGCAACATAATTTGCAGGTACATGTTTGGGCTGACAGCCAACAATATGGGTTTGTTGATGCTTCTTGACAACAGTCCTCAGATGAGGCAGTGGAGATGTCTTGCAAGCACACAAGTCTGAAACCAATCCCGAAACTGCTGTATCAAGTAGAAGCCATTGCTCATACATGTGAACGTTGAAGCTTTTAGATTGTTCATTTTTTCCCCGGATTTCTTGTTGCTGCAGAATTGGGTGTTTTGTGCATGTTTGATTTTCCTGGATTGAAAATATATTTTTAGCCGGTTTATCAGTAAAACATGGATTACAGTATATAGCAAAGGTTTGTCTTGTAGCTTGTTGGAGTTCAGCTCAAGGTAGGTGTGTTCTTGACGCTCCTTGCTGGTTAATTAGTGAAGATTCTTGTACGATTCTCCTTAAAATATGCATACCCTTTTGTTCATTTTGTACTATTTTCTTTTGTTACAGTCTGTAGCATTTTAATGATCATTCTAATTAGATAATGGGATTGATTTTAAAGAAATAGAAAAGTGAATCCTCAAATTGGGGTGTATTGTTAATATATATATGTCAACTTGTGGAGGCTTTCAATATCAGGAGGATCTTGAAATGGGAAGATAATGCCTGTAGTTATAAATACAGTTTTTGGTTAAAGAAATGGAAGAATTTGCATTAGTGACTCCGTTTTACTCGTTCAAGTTGAGGTTAGTTCTTAGGGCTTCTTTGGGTTGTCTATTTCAAGTTCAATAGTAGTTCGAATGAAGTAAAATGTCTGCAAAAATTGTATGGTAAATTGTTGTTAAAATTATTTGGAAATAAGGGTATAATTTTGAATTTACTAAATTGTTTTAAGAACATATGTTAAGTTTAACATAAAAAAAGTTAATATTTAATATACAGTTGGTCGATCTAATGTCATCACTATCAATGAATATTTCATCTTAATTCAGTGACTATCAGTCAACTACAAAATTAGAACAGTTCACCGTATTGTTTAAAAACATGTGATTCATTAATGGTATATTTTTCTTGGTTAACAAAACCAAAACAAATATCGCATTTTAACATTAGTTTGGATTAGGATTACTTTGATTATCAACTATTATCAAATCATGGATAACTTTGAGTGCGAAATTTCCACAAAGCTGGTGTAGGAACCTCAAAGGCTCCAACCTAATGTGGACCTCAGTTGACTGGAAGTTCTTCCACGCTTCAACACCAATCATGCCAAACGGTTAAAGACGCTTGAATTTCTTAAGAGATCTCAGGTTCAAATCTCATCAGGGACATTAGGGGTGTTTGTATTACCGAGAAAAAAGAGAGTTATAGGTGAGACATTCACCTCTGCGAGAGGTAAGTAAAGTCCCAAACAAGCACTTAACCGTGTAGCATCAAATCCAAACACTTCTCTACATCCAATGGGGATCACTTATGAATGTTCATAACCAAATATCTATAAGAAATCGCTTCATTTATGACTACACACCATTATCAGTAACATGTAATGGTAACATTACACAATTATCTATGCACATAGTGAAAAGCACACACGAAAAAGAAAAAGAAAAGAAGGGTCATACAGGAGAAAGAGAAGCTGTATAAGAACCACTAGAGTATTTCAAGCCCTTCAATGAACTCATGCGCAAGTGAGTAGAAATAGTAGCTTCTGGGATGCAAAAACTATGCTTCTCTTCTTGCAGGCCATCCACATCAGACTTTTCACAAGCAGTTCCAAGAGCTACATTCAAGCCAATTGAAGTGGATTCGGTTGTAAAGCTGCAAAACCCCCCCAAATCAAAGCAAATTACACGACAAGAACTAATTGTAAACAGTTGTGCAAGATGAGAAATGAACAACGGGTCAACATTTAGAAAATGATAAGGAAGAAATCATCATACCTTGCCTCAAAACTCTGTACTTTAGGACGCACAAGTGTGCACATACCACAGACAATCCATGGCGGTATATATGCATCCTTGATTTCAATGCTACATAATGGACCGGTAGATGAACCATGAATGGATTCACCATCTCTTGCATTAGATCCTTTGGGAGAAACCACTTGATCAACCCTTTTCATCTCCATGCATCTAACCTGCGGAAAAAGGTCCACAAATATATTTATTAACCAAGTTACCATTCCTATCTAACAATATGTCACCATTATATATATATATATATATGACATTGGGAGAAAAAGGGAACTATTCTGAGTCAGAACATAGATGAATACAATGAGAACAGGTTCGATCCACATGTAAAAGGCACCAACACAGATGTCACAAACAAACAGTTTCTATATTAGCTTAGCAGAACTTGACAACTGCTCTGCTACCTTTTCTTTTCTTATGGCACCAAGCAAGAAAACTTTGAAGAGACAAATAATTTCAATTTATAAGCTGCTTATTATGCGATCGTAAGGTTCACTGATTTCACCTACCTCTGGAGAAGAAAGTGCAGCATTTTGGAATGGCACAGGTGAATACAGTACAGGAACATCATCGCTGGTCAATGATGTTAACAAGGATCTGACGATAACCAAAAGAAATGATGTGAGATTTAATGATATATATGATTTTGGAGTGGAGAGCATGCATATATTTACTCAGCTTTAGCTGTATGGTCATTTAAACAAAATAGTTCAAATTACAAATGACTTTGTTAGGACTGGGTTATATGATGTGATAACCATTACCGAGATAATTAGTTAAGAAATAAACAGAAAATACCTAATCATACAAGTTTTCAAGGACTTGCCTATAGTTTAGCATAAAATCATATAATCCTTGTACAGGTTCATTTCCACTGAAAGCTAACAGAGATTGGGGACTGTTGTCCACATCAGAGATGGAACTCCGCCGTCTAGTCTACAATAATTTCAAGAAAAAACTAAACACAGTGAATCATAGAGCACTGGAAATAAATCAGATAGAATAAGTACTTTGGATCCCCTTAGTCTAACACAAATAAAAACAATATGTACAGAAGGAAGAAGTAGCATAAATCACTAGGCATAAGTTATATTGAATCAGATGATGCAAGTTACCAAAATGATGAATGTACACGAATCAAACCTGGCCCAGATTATTTTTTTCTATCTCTGACAGCTCAACCAAATCTTCTGAAGTGACTTGCTCTACTTTAGAATGACAAAGAGGCATAGAGAAACAGACATCCTGGTTCATCATTATTTAATAAAAAAAACAATTAAAAAAGGATAGAGAAAAAGAAAGACATCAAACCTTATCAGATACAGAAAATAATAAATATTTCCATAAAAAAGGCAACATGAGCAGCCAATACATTCTTCAAAGTAATTTTTTAGCTGAAAATCATAGAAGCATATCTCAAACAGACTAACAGCAAGGATTAATATCTATTCCATCACCTAAAAGAAATTGAAATTTGAAGCAAATGCAGAACAGACTATTGTAACCACTTGTCAGTTAGGGTTGCTAAATTTTAAACCAATCACAGCTAATAACTAAATTCAAAGTGGTTATATTTAAACCAGTCATGAATTTTTTTCAATCAGCGACAAGAAAACACAGGTGTGCCTAGTTTGAGTGCTGAGCAGATATATAAGAATCTAAGCCTAATAAATTTTAGCTTAGCCTAAGCCAAGCCAATGAGATCTTGCCACCACATTAAAATTCACTTATACCCGCCCAAGTGAATTTGTGGGAGCAGAGCGACTCGCTGGATTCAAACATTTTAATGACGTGTCACAACCGCGCGCGCGCACACACACACACACACATATATATATATAGAGAGAGAGAGAGATCCACTTTCACAACTTAGTTATGTGCCATTATTTCCATATGGTCAAGCTGATATAACTTTTGCTCATGAATCTAATTATGAAGTCTAAAGAACAATTAACACTATTGAGCTGATAGCTAAAATGAACTTCAGTCCATATTATAATGGTTAACCAATTGAATACCTCACTTGCACAAACCCAACTCCAAATACTTTTGAAGTGCTAGAAGAAACATAGGTTAAGATCTAGAGTTTCACAAAATCAACATAAACTTTAGACAAATCACTTCAGAATAAACGCATAAAAGGTTCCACTGTAGACAAACTACTTACTACAAATAAAAAATGCATCTTACATGTTCTCTCAACGAAGACCTCAATCCTCTAGTTGACCGTGAGACATAAGCATTGCATGAACGTTTGGTTTTCCCCGAGTCAACACCAGCAGTGAACAGCACCACAAAATGAGAAGTACATACTGAAAGTTTTGTATCAAAACACCAAATCAATGTGTAATATGATAGTAAAAGGCTCAGGAGTTCACAAATAAGAAAAAACTCTGCTCAGTTGATATATGTTTCAGCGAGAAAAAGACTTCTGACATTCCATCTAGTTAATGATTTTGCAAAAGGTAGCAACAAATGGACTTGTATCATTTCACAAATATTTTGATTTTGCTTCAATATCAGTACCTTAACATGTACAAGCAATATATTCTCAGTACACAAAATTTTAATATCTCGGTATACTTCTCCTTGCTGGATAATCAATAACCATTCAGTTTGACTTATAAAAGTAGTACATGAAAGAAACAGAGAGGTCATAGTTAGGAACTTAGACACTAAAAGAGTACAATTCATACACAGACAAAAACAAAAGAGATCAAGGAAAAGGATTAAACTCCCAGCGAGGCATGCATATTTAGTGCATAACTGGTTTATGATTATAACCTACTTTTGGGCTTAGACTTTGAAATCTACTAAACAGTAAAAAATATTGCACAGTTGAAGATGCTATTTCAATAGCAAGGGTAAAATGATAAGTTATTATTACCATAAAAAATATCACAAATACTTTTCCGGAGCATGTAGTAGAGATTCCGAAATGAATCCTCCCATGCCAGCTGTCTTTTTGCTAAGAAATCTGTTTCCACTGAATCAGCAAAGAAAAAGGTTGGCAAGGGGGCTGGAAAGAGAAAATGGAAGGAAAGACGAAGAAAACCCTAACATTATAAATAAAAAATGTGGTTGACAGACCTCTCTCTGTTGATAATTTCAGCACTGATACAAGAGAAGGTGGTAGAGAAGATTGAGGGTAAACCCATGAATGCAATGCTCTAAAATTATAGGCGTTGGAAGTAGATACGAGCCCACTACCAACATAAGTAGATTGCAGCAAGCCATTAGGTGTACCAGTACCACACATGCTTATCCTATGGAACCTAACAATTGCAAAAACATCAACTGTGTCAACAGTGACATATAACCAGTGGGGTGATCATACCTCTATACTGAGCAGAATGAAATGAAAGAAGCAATCTAGCAATGGGTTAGTGTTCACCAATTCACTGAGGAAGAAAGCACCATCCGCATAGAAGTTTTCAAAGTAAAATCCAAAGGAGCCTTTTGACCAGATATGTGACACTCAGAGCAGAAATTGTCGGTGTAAATTGATGAAGGATCGCTAAATGTTTCAGAAGAATTGCTTGGTACACCAGAACCAGGGAGGCGTTCACGGGCAACCAGTCCTTTCAAAACTTTATCCTATGAAAATGAATGGTGACTTAATAAATAGAACCATTACTTAAGTAAGAGGAATAGCAAATAAGGTATACTAATTACCATGTCAACAGTGGCCACACCAGAAAACTTTTCTCCACATGATGAAAGCTCAACAACACTACGAAACGTGCTTTGACTACACTTTTCATTTGTATGACAAGCTTGCACCATGCTATCCTTAACAACTTTAGCAGAAGCCAAAGAATTCTCAGTACTGCAATGAGATCACAAAAATAGAGCAAAAAAGTAAGAATACATTTACGAAATACAATTTGGATGAACATTTCTAATGCAGGGTGTACCTTGAGAGTTGATGCCTTCTTTTAGCAGCCAAATTTATAGGCATGGAAAGACTCTTAAAGCTACTATTTTGCTCAAATGAAGTGTTTTCGGACTGCAAATTAAAACAAGAAAGCATTTTTCAGAGTTCAGACTGCTATGAACTTCATATCAAGTGACAAGATTTATGAGAGAAACTACAGTATAGTTTAACAAAACTGTACTGACCTTAGTTTTATTTTCCTTTCCAGAACAAATCCGAAGCCTCGATTTTTTTACAGGATATAACTCATTCATACGGATGTCAACGTATCTTGGATTCTTCGAGGGTTCTGATTTCTCTATTCCATGATTCACCTCACTGTCAACGAGACAAACGAGTTTTCAGCAGATCATTTACTAAATATCAAAAGAGTAGTGTAGGAAACATTACCTTGCGAACCCCAGTGAATGAGTTGATGATTCACCAACAAGCTCCGCAACATTCCTTTGCTTCAACTGCTCTCCCTGTTACACAATGATATCATCATTATTTCTATGTGATTTTTTTTTTTTTTCTCTTTTACAGTCAAAAAATGAACATGGAAGGCGGTATTGAAGCTAAACTGCTGAAAATGTGGCAGAACGATCAGCAAAATCCATTTTACCTTGGTTTCTAGTAATCTAATGATTAACAAAGTGTGATTAGCACTTTAGCATACACTACGTTGGTAACCAAGATCATGTTTATAATCTAATGGATTAACACATTTAAACAACTAAGACATTTGCATTTATCAACAGTAAACAAGAATTTAAGCCAAAGAAAATATGCAGCTAAGAGTATAAAAAAAAAAGGTCAGAAACTTACCCTCAATTCTGAGGGTGTCTTTCTCTTTCTTTTAACTCCTGACTCGGTCATCACAGCACCACCATTGCAAGGAAGAATACTGGAAGGTACGGTACCAGGAGCAGCAACCTTCGCCATGCTTTAGTATAAAGAGACCAAAATCCTAATCAACCAACCAACCAATTCGCCCCCTAAAATTCACTTTGAAAAAAGAAATGAAGGTATTTGGAAATTTTAAACCATAAATGGAGTCTTGTTAACAAAATACAGAGTCCTCTCAGTAACCGAGTATCTGAATTGTCTCCCTATGAAAAAACACTCGAGGGATATCATTTTAACCTATTTGGATATGCCAAAATTAGCAATAAAAATAAAATATTCTGTGTATTCACATGATTAAAATTTTAAAAATCAAAATTGGAGCTGGTAATCTGTTCCAACACTCGGAAAGCACATCAGAAACTGAAAAAAACTTCTAAATGAACGAAAACCTACTCTTAAATCCACAACAGATTGAATCTGCATATCAAATATCATACACAGTTCATGCTTCCGACTGAAAATCAACCATCAAACCAGTAACGAATCAAATGCAATGAGATGGACTTATACTGAGTTCGCGTCTGTTACCTCTCTCGAAGATAAATTTCCTCGCTACAGATTACAGCGAAGCAGAATCTGAGCTTCGATCAAGCTAGGGTTTCGAATCGGTGTGGCTCAATGATGGATTGATTAGGGCAAAGCATGACCATGAACGCAGGAGGAGAGAGTGATAATGGAAGATGAGAAAATGCGGTAAAGTAGTGTACTTGAATTTCGATTTCCCTCCCCTGCTAGCGCCGTCTATTAAACCGTTAACGTCTCTTAGATTTGGATTCTTGTCTACTAAGCTTCCAGTTGTGACACGACCTGAATTTGAATGTACAGAGCATTGAAACACTAGAAGCTGAGTGCGACAGAGATGAAGATACAGTGCCGGAGCTGCTCGATTCGGAGGCCAAGGTATTGTCTTTCTTCGTTCCCAATTCCAAATTTTCTCAGTTGGTCAGAACCCTCAAAATCATGTCAAGATAGCGACTCGATTCTTCACTACTATGTGTTTGTGCATTTTCTAAGCTCCCTTGTGCCCCTTTGTCTCTGCCACAAATGAGCACAGTGTCTACAGGGATAAAGGCAAATTTATTACCCAAAGTTTGATCCGAAACTCAATCTAGTACCCAAATTTTTATTGTACCAGAGTTAGTATCCACACTTTTATTTTTCACCTAATCTAGTACCCATAGTTTAATTTTGAACTCAATCTAGTACCTACCGTTACCTCCTGTGAATTAGTGCTTGTTTGTTTCGCCTAGACCAATGCCGGTAAGTTCCGGTAAGTCTCGGTAAGTAGGTAACGAAATCGGTAAGTCTCGGTAAGTTGTTGGTCCGGTAAGTTGTTATGTTTGGTAAATGAGTCTCGGTAAGTCACGGTAAGTAGGGTGTTATGT
>JAYMTK010001578.1:0-15906 GCA_036897405.1 Pelargonium myrrhifolium | reverse complement strand
TCAACCGGGTTTCCGGTCCGAGCCGGGTTGGACCCGGTGTATGGCCGGTCCGGGTTAGTGGCCGTGAAATTTCCTCCGGGTCGGTCCGGGTCAAATGAACAGCCCTAACTTTGTGTATATACACTAAAAAGAGAAGCATTGAGGTGACATGACAGAGAAGCGCCGAGGTGGACATCCAACGTAGCGCGAAATGGGGACGTGGCAAAGGAGAACCGAAAATAACAAGTCGTCTGAGTTTTTTTTTCTAAAAAAAAATCAAAAATTTAAGAAATAAAACCATAAAAAATTCAGACGTTGGCTAAAAAAACAACAAAACTAATTTAGCTTTTTATGAATGATTAGGGCTAGCTTTGACCTATGGGCACCCCTAATTCAGATCCACACCACA
This sequence comes from Pelargonium myrrhifolium, assembly GCA_036897405.1. Lineage (NCBI taxonomy): Eukaryota > Viridiplantae > Streptophyta > Magnoliopsida > Geraniales > Geraniaceae > Pelargonium > Pelargonium myrrhifolium. The sequence goes on along the minus strand of JAYMTK010001578.1, from coordinate 15,518 downwards.
TTCCAACACCTGACTGACTGAGTTAATACATAGAGAAGAGAAGAGAAGAGAAGGAAGCAACTCGGAAACAAGTTGACCCATCCATCCGCATGTCCCCGATCATTCCACAATACCCAAAATACCCCGGACTCCTCAATTATTTATAGCTCGTCAATTGTCGGAGCAGCAAGCCAAGGCCATTCCGGTAAATTCAACATTCAAACCCGGACTCCATTAAGAAAAACCAAAATGCGATCTAAATCCCATTCTTCGGTTTCCGTCTCAGTTTTGATCTGGAAGCTCACTCACTCTTCACTCTCGTTGTTCTCGTCGTCGACTCACTGAGTTCACTCGCCGCCACGGCCACCAAGCTCAAGCTCAAGCTCTCCGACGACGGACTCCGGCCGTGCCCTAACATTCCTCCGCCATTTACGCTCCAGATCTGAGCTCTCTGCCCCGTCCCCTCCTCGGGAATGGCTTCTTCGGAAGCCGATTCCCGCCTCGCCCAGGTTGTGGTTCCAGCTCTCGAGAAGATCATCAAGAATGGGTCATGGCGCAAGCACTCCAAACTCGCTCACGAGTGCAAATCGGTCCTTGAGCGCCTCAACTCCCCCAAGTCTCTCTCCACTCCCGGAGACGCCTCCGAGTCCAGTGATTCGCTCCCGGGCCCACTCGGACCCTCCGAATTCACCCTCTCCGAGTCCGAGACCATTCTCAGCCCCTTAATCAATGCTTGCAACTCCGGCGTCCTCAAGATCGCCGATCCTGCGCTCGATTGCATCCAGAAGCTCATTGCCCATGGCTACCTCCGAGGCGAGGCCGACCCCTCCGGCGGCCCCGACGCTCAATTGCTCGCCAAGCTCATCGAATCCGTCTGCAAATGCCACGAATTGGGCGACGACGCGGCCGAATTGTCCGTGTTGAAGACTCTCCTATCGGCCGTTACTTCGATGTCGCTCAGGATTCATGGTGATTCGCTGCTGCAGATTGTTCGGACTTGCTACGATGTGTATCTGGACAGCAAAAACGTGGTGAATCAGACCACCGCCAAGGCGTCGCTGATTCAGATGCTGGTGATTGTGTTCCGGAGGATGGAGGCGGATTCGTCCACCGTCCCGATTCAGCCCATTGTGGTGGCTGAACTTATGGAGCCCATTGAGAAGTCCGATATGGACGGGTCTATGACGCAATTCGTTCAGGGGTTTATCACAAAAATAATGCAGGACATTGATGTGGTGTTGAACCCTGCCATCCCCGGTAAGGGTGGCTTGGGAGGCCATGATGGGGCCTTTGAGACAACTACTGTCGAGACTACAAATCCAGCGGATTTATTGGATTCTACAGATAAGGACATGTTGGACGCCAAGTATTGGGAGATTAGTATGTACAAGACTGCATTGGAGGGAAGGAAGGGGGAGCTGGCTGATGGGGAGATGGAGAGGGATGATGATTTGGAAGTTCAGATTGGGAATAAGCTGAGGAGGGATGCGTTTCTGGTGTTTAGGGCACTATGTAAGTTGTCAATGAAGACACCTCCGAAGGAGGCTTTAGCAGATCCCCAGTTGATGAGGGGGAAGATCGTGGCTCTGGAGTTGTTAAAGATTTTGCTAGAGAATGCTGGGGCCGTGTTTAGAACCAGTGACAGGTATTGTTTGTGTCTTTAATTCTTCATATGTTACTATAGTATTGCTGATATGGTGCTAAACCAGCTTGTCCCTTGCATATTTTTTGCATGCATATCTACCATAATTAATGCCCTGAAGGTCTATCTTAAATGTAAGCTTCTTTGTGCATACATGGATTGTTGGCTTGGAAAATACAAATTGTAGCAGTAAGTTGTTGGCATCTTGGTCAGAAACTTATACATTGAAATGGAACTACACTGATTATCAAGATATCCTGCTAGTTTCTTATGTCTTCAATTTTTTTAAAGGCACTAGCTACTTGGACTCTGTAACTGTTAGAAAATCATTTGGAAGCTTTATCGATATGATGTGGGTTGAGTGTGTAAGTTAGACTATCAATTGTGGGCTACATATAAGACGTCAGATCTTGTGTTTAGATAAGCATGTTACAAGAAGTTCTGTGGAGTTTTATGTAGAGGTTGATTTGAGGTGGTCGTTGGGGATAGAAACTCTAATAGGTTTGTCGAGACCTTTGGTGTAGTAGGGATATTTTGTATGCTTTGCTGCAGAAATTACATGGCTTGATAATAGTTTTCTTCATTGGAAGTCATTAACAAAGCTAGGTAGTAGAAGCCTCTTAAATTTCCTTGGTAGTTAATTGGATCATTAGGCTTTTATTTTAGGCCCTTCTCTACGCTTATTATGTTCAGGTATTTTGTAATTTGGAATAAGGGTTGGAGTTTGTTCATGGGTTGTTACAATTAGTAGATAAGATACCGATCACTTCTTGGTTTCATTTTTATTTATTGACTTTATTTGTAGCTTAAGTTAGTTTTGAATCCTTTTATTTTCTAGTTAGGAGTTCTAGTTCCTAGTTATAGTTTTTATTTATTTATTTATTTATTTATTATTTTATTTAAACAATGTAACTTTATATCAAATTTAACTTTGAGAGAGGATTTACTTATTCCAGATCTCACTCATCAATGCTAAATTGGAATTCTAAAAGGTGGTTACCGACTTACCGTACCATCATGTTTGCCTTCCAAACACTTCGTTTTTCTTTTGGTGCCTTTTGTTGAGCAAAAATTAACTGGATCTTGATTAAATCTATCTACCCTTCTAGAACCTAGCCATTCTATTTTGTTGGTAAATCTAAATGGTGGCACAATTATAAAGTTTGTTGATATATCACTCTGTATCCTCAGGTAACTAGGCTTATGAGTTTAGTGTGTTTCTAGTAATATGAGATTGTATAATGTTCAAGCACAAAATCACTGCTGAAAATAGTTTAACTTAGTGTTTAAGGTTAAGTTCCATGAAGCATTCTAGAGAAGAACTTTTGTTGTTGAAACATGTATATATTAGCAAGTAAAAGAATAAACAAGTTTTGAAACATGTTTTCTACTATTGATATATTATTGCTAAACTTTACTCCCGCCCAGAAGTTTAAGGTATTAGATGGATTACCGAACTGGTATATTCACATTCTTTCTATGTGAGATACTCGGGCAACACAATGGGCCCTGCACTTGGACCAAGAGGTAAGAGGGAGGCAACTCAAACGAGCTACATAGGCCCAAACTGAACCTGCTCTGGTGTAATCCAAAAGCTTAAGCCATAAGGCAGAGGGCCCAAATATCAAGTGGCTGCAAACTTCACATTCTTTCGTTTGGGATACTATAACAATAAGTATATAATCTAGTCAAAGAACTTGCTATATAGGTTAATGGCCTTGGAGTTTGATTGGCTTTCAAGCTTTATATTGTTGCTGGTGTTCATGTGTAACCAAACTTATTTCTGTGAATTATTTTAGCTTTGTTTCTATGTTTTAGTATAAACTCTGTGGTTGTTTGACAGCTGAAAATAGAATTACTTGATGTGCATAGAAGCCTCTTTTGACATTTTTGATTTGATGTTTATTTACATTTATCATTAACTGTGATTCTTGCTTCTCTTCTATGATTTTTAATTTTTTTTGGTCATAGCAAGTAATATGCTCTTTGTTTTTTGTTTATTTTCCTACACATATCACTACATAGTTAATGTGCTATCTTTCCACTAATAAAGTTGTGTAAAATCTTATTGTTGCGACAGATTTTTAGGTGCCATCAAGCAATATTTGTGTCTCTCTTTGTTGAAGAACAGTGCTTCAACTCTCATGATTGTTTTCCAGCTTTCTTGCTCCATTTTCATTAGTCTAGTGTCAAGGTTTAGAGCTGGATTGAAAGCAGAGATTGGAGTATTTTTTCCTATGATTGTTCTCAGAGTTCTGGAAAATGTTGTTCAACCAAATTTTCATCAGAAGATGATAGTGCTTCGATTTCTTGAGAAGCTCTGTGTTGATTCTCAGATCCTAGTAGACATCTTCATTAACTATGATTGTGATGTCAATTCTTCAAGCATATTTGAAAGGTATGGTTTGTTCAGTGCTGTATACCCTGTGATGTTAATGTATGTAGTAATAATGCCTTTTCATTTGATGGCCTTTCACATTGCATTTTGTTTTATTGGACTGATTTAATATGACTGTCAAGGCTTGATGTCTACAAGTCATGTTTCCTTATTTTTTTTGGTGTACTCGTCCTTCTAGGATGGTCAATGGACTTCTAAAAACTGCTCAAGGTGTCCCTCCTGGCGTTGCCACTACTTTGTTGCCACCTCAGGAAGCGACTATGAAACTTGAAGCTATGAAGTGTTTAGTAGCTATTTTAAGATCTATGGGAGATTGGATGAACAAACAGTTACGAATTCCTGATCCACATTCTACCAAAAAGTTTGAACCAGCTGAGAATATTCCTGAATCTGGAAGTACTCCGATGGCTAATGGTAATGGGGATGAGCTTCTTGAAGCATCGGATTCTCAATCTGAGGCCTCCAGTGAAACTTCCGAAGCCTTGACTATTGAGCAACGCCGGGCTTACAAACTTGAACTTCAGGTTAGTAGATGCAGAAATTTTTGGGATTCAAGCATTTATATCTTTTGCCTATTATTTTCTTGGTTATTGCCCATCAAAGCTTATGCTAAGTTTTTGGCAGGAAGGTATATCTCTCTTTAATCGGAAACCTAAAAAAGGAATAGAATTTCTGATTAATGCCAACAAGGTGGGCAACTCAGCAGAGGAGATAGCAGCTTTCCTAAAAAATGCGTCTGGTTTGAACAAGGCTGTGATTGGTGATTATCTTGGGGAAAGGGAAGAAATGCCACTGAAAGTGATGCATGCTTATACAGATTCCTTCGATTTCCAAGGCATGCAGTTTGATGAGGCAATCAGGGCATTTCTGCAGGGCTTTAGGTTGCCTGGTGAGGCACAAAAGATAGACCGAATCATGGAGAAGTTTGCTGAGCGTTATTGCAAATGTAATCCTAAGGCTTTTATTAGTGCTGATACAGCCTATGTTCTAGCTTATTCTGTGATAATGCTCAATACTGATGCTCATAATCCTATGGTAAAGGACAAGGTGTGTTAGCATTTTAATTTGATACTCCTGGGTCTTTGATACACGCTTTTCATAATTCAGGCATTTGTTTTTCACTATTTTATCTTTTTTGCCATTAAAACATACAGATGTTTTATCTTTGCCATTAAATTTTGCAGATGTCTGCTGATGATTTTATTAGAAACAATCGTGGTATTGATGATGGAAAAGATTTACCTGAGGACTACTTGAGGTCTTTGTATGACAGAATATCAAGAAAAGAGATTAAAATGAAAGAAGATGATTTGGCTCCTCAACAGAAGCAGTCTACAAACCGAATTTTAGGCTTGGACAGTATCTTGAATATTGTGGTTCGTAAGCGGGAGGAAGGAAACCAATTGGGGACCAGTGATGATCTTATTAGGCATATGCAAGAGCAATTTAAAGAGAAAGCTCGCAAATCTGAGTAAGATGAACTAGGTTTTCTTACTATGATGTTTCACAAACATAGCTCTTGCAGTCATACTGCTGGATTCAAACACTTTAAGCTCTTGATGTAATAGTGGTTTGCATATGTGTTGCTTATACGACATTTGCTCTTCCTATAATACACTAAGATTTCCTGACCAATATAGTACCTCCTCTTCCTTTCTTTCCCCCCCTTTTCTTTTTGTGGAACCATTTGAAGCAGGTTTTTGTTAAGTCTGCTATTTCTTATTTTGTAGGAAATAACCCTCTTAAATTGTTGTCTTGATATGTACTCTCGCAATTTGTAGGTCAGTTTATTATGCAGCAACAGATGTTTTGATTCTTCGATTCATGATTGAAGTATGCTGGGCTCCTATGTTGGCTGCCTTCAGTGTTCCACTTGAACAGAGTGATGATGAAGTAGTAATATCTCTGTGTCTTGAAGGCTTTCGTTCTGCTATTCATGTCACTGCTGTAATGTCAATGAAGACTCATAGAGATGCGTTCGTGACTTCATTAGCAAAGTTTACTTCCCTGCATTCTCCTGCTGATATCAAGCAGAGAAACATAGATGCAATCAAGGTTAGTATCGAAGTTACCACATAAGGGTATAAATATAATAAGCTAAAAGGGGCACTGACTTGTTATGTGTATAAAAGAACAAGGACTTAGCTAATGATCGTTTTTAAGCTTCTGAATGAGGGATTCTGTTTATGATGTATCAACTTTGTATCCCTGAAGGGTATAGACTATAGGGTTATTGCATGTATTCCTACTAGTTTTATTGTATTTCCTGATATCATTTGCAAATATGTTCCACAGTTAGATAAGTAATGAGTCTCTCTCTCCCAGTTTTTCTGGATTTATGGATTTGTTTGGCCTTCTTTCTGTTTATTCTGTTACCTGCTCAGTTCTGTTGTGTTATGGTAAATTAAGGATTTTGTAGAATAAACTTGTTCAACTTCATGATGATTTAGAAACCTCATAATTTTAGTTCTCCAGTTTATTCTGGAAGCTTATAATAATCTTCTATTTCGTCACATAGAAATAAGTTCTAATTATTAAGGAGAAACCCTGAAGTAATCTTCAGGCTTGAAAATATTGCTTCCTTAAAATCCCCACTAAAATCTTATTTCCAAAGTCTAGGAGTAGTCATCTTTCATGGTGTCCCATCTCATGGGTTGAAGTTCAATCTTATTTCCCCACCAAATTCCCCAGTTCCCCACTAAAATCTTATTTCCAAAGTCTAGGAGTTGTCATCTTTCATGATTTCAAATAAGTTCATAAGCAATAAGCATAGGAGAATAGTTTACTACTGTTTTTTTTTTTTTTTTCTGTCTTTCTTTACACCAAATTAAATGAACAATGCTCTATTGATATGTGGTAGATGGCTTTTGAAAATCATTATAAAACTTAGTCTAAGGTTGTAACTAAAAAACAGAATGAAAAAATTTGTCAATGTTGAGATTGACCATAAGTTAGGAATCATTCTGTGATTAGTTTTGCTGCAAAAAATGCAATGTTTGGGCTGAAGGTGGATGATTATGCAATGAGGAAAATAGATAAGTCGATGAAAAAAATGATTATAAGGATGTTTTAGGGAAGCTTGGTTGCGTTGTAAAATTTCTATTTTCATCTCACTAATGTTCTGAATATAGGTTCCTCTGATATTTAGAATGCAGAACCTGGTTGTTTGTGATGTCTTTGATGTACGCCATGGATTATAGAGCTCAAATTAGTATGAGCTATCAAGTTTCAAATTTAGAGCAAATTACCATTTGCTTGTAGATCTAACATTGGATGTGACATCTTCATGGTTGATAGGCAATAATCACAATTGCAGATGAAGATGGTAATTACTTGCAAGATGCTTGGGAGCATATCTTGACTTGCGTTTCAAGGTTTGAGCATTTACATCTGTTAGGAGAAGGTGCTCCTCCAGATGCCACATTCTTTGCGTTCCCTCAGAATGAGTCAGAAAAGTCCAAGCAAACAAAGTCCACCACACTTCCTGTTTTGAAGAAGAAGGGAGCTGGGAGGCTTCAGTATGCTGTTGCTACTGTGATGAGGGGTTCGTATGATAGTGCTGGTATTGGCTCCAATGCATCGGGGGCTGTTACATCTGAACAGATGAACAATTTAGTCTCTAACTTAAACATGTTAGAACAAGTTGGAAGTTCTGAAATGAATCGTATATTCACACGGAGTCAGAAGTTAAACAGTGAGGCGATTATTGACTTTGTTAAAGCACTTTGCAAGGTTTCTATGGAGGAATTGCGATCTGCATCGGATCCTCGAGTTTTCAGTCTTACGAAGATTGTTGAGATTGCGTATGAATCACTCTTCTTATTCTTGTTCCTTCAATTGGTACATTATGTTTGTATAGTCTATAAATGCCATCAATCATGATAATAATGATGTCCCCCATGTACCAAAACAGTTTTTTTTTTCTTCAACAGATAACTACCCCAAACTTTTCTCAGTCCATAATGTCAATCATAATTAACATGTTATTATGCTAGTTTGATCATGTCCTAGTCACATGTTACATATTATAGTGAAAGTTTCATATTTCAGTTTCATAAATTCTGATGAAACTTTCTAGTTTTTGTTGATATTATGCAAGGGTGAATCATAATACAAAGAAGTAATTTTCAAAATTTTAGAATAGCTTACAACATGCGACTTGCACATGATCATGTTAATAGAATGTACTGTTAAATATAACTGACATATTGGTTTAGAAAAAGTTAAGGGTAGTCATATGTTGTGAAAAAAGGTTTTGGTCGTTATGTCTCCCGAAAAAAGTTTTGGGTAATCATGTGCAAAAGAGACAGTCCGTGGGGTCATTTGCAATTTCCCCTTATTGGTATTATTAATGTTATTATTATTGCTCTTCTTCTGTCATATCTTCTGTTTGTTTAATTCTATTCCATTTGTTTTCTTACAACAGGCACTATAACATGAATCGCATCAGGCTTGTGTGGTCAAGCATCTGGAACGTGCTCTCTGATTTCTTTGTGACCATTGGATGTTCTGAGAACCTATCCATTGCAATTTTTGCTATGGACTCTTTACGCCAGTTATCAATGAAATTTTTAGATCGAGAAGAGTTGGCGAATTACAATTTTCAGAATGAATTTATGAAGCCTTTTGTTATTGTTATGCGCAAGAGTAGTGCTGTTGAAATCAGAGAACTAATCATTAGATGTGTTTCACAAATGGTTCTATCTCGTGTCAATAATGTGAAATCAGGATGGAAGAGCATGTTCATGGTATGGCAATCTACCTGATCTCTATCTTTCTGTGTGTTTATGTAAGTTCATTTGATGTTTTAGACCCTAATTATGGGCTGTATTGATTATTTATGATTGTTTCGTATAATTTTGCAGGTGTTCACCACTGCAGCTTATGATGATCACAAGAACATAGTACTCTTGGCCTTTGAAATAATTGAGAAGATTGTGCGAGACTACTTCCCACACATCACTGAGACTGAAACCACTACTTTTACAGACTGCGTGAATTGTCTAATTGCATTCACTAATAGTAGATTCAACAAAGACATTAGTCTCAATGCTATTGCTTTTCTTCAGTTCTGTGCAACAAAACTTGCAGAAGGAGATCTCGGTGCCTCTTCAAAGTACAAGGACAAAGAAGCTTCTGGAAAAGACGGAAAACTAGATAATGGAGAAATTATAGACAAGAGTGATCATCTCTATTTCTGGTTCCCTTTATTGGCTGGTAAGGCAACTGCAGAAGTTATGACTTATAAGAACCATTTCCGGTTTTCTAAAAGAGTTATCAAATTTCGGTTGTTTGTTTAGTTTGTGCACTATGCAAACATTCTATTATGAATTATATGTCATAGAGTTTAATCATATATATATTTTTTGTGCAGGTTTATCAGAACTTAGCTTTGACCCTAGGCCTGAAATAAGGAAGAGTGCTTTACAGGTGCTGTTTGACACATTACGCAATCATGGTCACCTCTTTTCTCTACCTTTGTGGGAGCGTGTATTTGAATCAGTCCTATTCCCTATATTTGACTATGTTCGACATGCAATTGATCCTTCTGGAGACAACTCGGCCGGGCAAGCTGATGGTGATACTGGGGACCTTGATCAAGATGCATGGCTCTATGAGACTTGCACATTGGCTCTACAGCTAGTTGTTGATCTTTTTGTCAAATTTTACAACACTGTCAATCCTCTCTTAAAGAAGGTACTGATGCTTTTGGTAAGTTTTATTGGGCGTCCTCACCAAAGTCTTGCTGGTATTGGTATTGCTGCACTTGTCCGTTTGATGAGCAATGCTGGGGATCTGTTTTCTGAGGACAAGTGGCTAGAAGTGGTTTTGTCTTTGAAGGAAGCAACTAATGCTACACTTCCTGATTTTTCTTACATTGTTAGTGAAGATTGTTCATTTAGGATTCCAGAAGAGTCTTCAATTAGACAAAATGGAGAGGCTGCCAGGTCTGGAATGACTGATGACAACAATGCAGAGACCCTGCGGTCTCAACGTCTTTATGCTTCCATATCTGATGCAAAGTGCAGAGCTGCTGTTCAACTCTTACTCATCCAGGTATGTTTGTTATTGGTAGTTTTTGTACATTGTATGTATGCTGGCCACTTTATTCTACATGATAAATTTATTATCATGCTGCGTATTCTGCACTCTTTTTATAATTTGTTTTATAAAAGTTCGAATGTTATTGTTAAAATAAAAAGATATGCAAGCTTCTTTTTCTTTTTTCTTTTTCATTTTATCAATAAGTTGATTGCAGGAGTTTTGGACATTATTCTATTTATTGTTTGGTTTGTTTCTGTTTCCTCCTTTCCTGTACATTAGAGTTCACCAATATGTCTAGAGACTGTAATCATGTCAATGAGCAAAGTACTGCTCGCCCTCACCATTCTTTTGAACTCAGACATCTTTTTTCTCCTGTTTCTTTCTTGTTGAGACTCTTACAATAACTGTGTGTTGTCCGGTTCAATGTAATTGGGATGTTCATGCTTGTCTCTCTGCACTCATACTAATGCAAGTGAAACTATTCTAATGATATATGGTTACATTTTATATCAACTTGCAATAGTTGTGAGAGATGAGAGGTCTGGTTCATTCTTTTTATCTCTTTAAGAACGATTTAATGTTTGATATGGCATAATTCTAACTCATACAATAGGATATACTACTTAGTTTAGAACATGGTGATGCTAAGCATACAAACTTAGATTCAGATGTGCGGTTGACTTAAGAGTACTCTGATCTGGTTTTCGGTTTGTTACACAAATTGAAACTCTTAGAATTCTCGAATATTGTACTCTTTTTTTTTTCCCTTAAAAAAATCTACTTTTCTCGTTGTACTGTCCACACCATCCTCAGAGTAAATATTTTAAAAAGAATTTCAAAGTATTGAAGTTAAAATCTTAAAACTATTTTTTTGGAGATATAAGTTTTCTTTGTTTTAGTTCTCAAACTCAACATTATGTTTAGATGGCAATTCATGTTGCTATGCTAGGGAAATGGCTTTTACACATTCTAAGTTGGATGGAAATAGAGTTATTAGTCCTTTGGTTGTTGAGGAAGTGGGGCCTCTCAATTATAAAATTGAGATGAAAAGTGGAGCTGAGGACTGCTTCTTAAAGTTCAAATGGCGGGTAATGTAGGGGAGGGGAGTGGGACCTCTCAAGTTTAAAATTGGAAAGAAAGTGGAACAGTAAATCATATACTCAGAGTCCTAATTGGAGATATGGTAGCATTTGTATAGTTTTGATGGGAAGGTGAATAACAATGAATGTTATTCCCTTTTTTGTGTATTTAATGCAATATAAGAATGGGAACTCCATGCAACCCATTCCTTTGGAGAGAATGAAAATAACATGAGAAATTAGTAATCGGGTGGGAATGAAAATAAGCTAACATGAGGAGTTAATAATGGGTAGGAACGAAAATAGGAACACATGGTTCCTAATTTACAAAAAAAGATAGTTGATTCCTACTCCCAACAAAAATAATCCACACCCTCTTAAAAAGTAATTAAGACATGCTTTTTATACTTATCAAAGTGTATCCATATAATTCTCTAAAGTTCTTCTCGTTCATGCAGTATAGATCAGAAAAATACTGCTTTTGATATCATGTGCATTGCATGTGGGTTATATACCTTGACCTTCAATTTTAACTGAAGCAGAGGTGTATTAGCAATGGTTTGGTATGAAGAATGGATGGGGCCTGAAAAGAAATATCTGCCAAGTGCCAACATATATCATCATGCATTATTGAATAAATTATTTGATCATAGCTCTATATAAAATGTTTGATGGATGGAGGGAGAGTAGATAACTTGTGTTCGATACTAGCTCTGTAAAGAGAATGTCATTATATTAAATTGTGATTTAAATGCTTATAATTAGTATTGCAATGATGTGAGGTTAGCGTTGCTTTGTGCCTTGTAGAATTTTAATTTAGAAGAAAGTTTTGCACCTCTCATGATTAACACATGGAAAACTAGAGAAGATAGTTATTGGAATTTTTTATGTGGAGTCAGGGTTCATTTCATTTTGCGGTTACTGCACTATACTATACTATATGGTTATTGTCTTCTGTACATTTTGATTGAGATTTCTCATTAAATTTGGCAGGCAGTGATGGAGATATACAATATGTATCGGTCTCACCTTTCAGCAAAGAACATCATAGTCCTTTTTGATGCACTGCATGATGTTGCTTCTCATGCTCACAAGATAAATAGCAATTCCATATTACGCTCAAGGCTTCAGGAGCTTGGGTCCATGACCCAAATGCAAGACCCTCCACTATTACGCCTTGAAAACGAGTCTTACCAAATTTGTCTCTCTTTCTTACAAAATCTTGTATTGGACAAGCCTCCAACTTATGAAGAGGCTGAAGTGGAATCCTATCTGGTTGACCTCTCCCGGGAGGTCTTAGAGTTTTATGTCGAGACCTCTCACTCTGGACAGATCTCAGGATCATCTTTGAACGAGGAACCTCGTTGGGTAATTCCTCTAGGTTCTGGGAAACGAAGAGAATTGGCTTCACGTGCACCTCTTGTTGTGGCGGCACTCCAAGCTTTGTGCGAACTGGGAGCAACATCATTTGAAAAGAATTTGGCTCATTTCTTCCCCTTACTTTCAAGTTTAATAAGTTGTGAGCACGGGTCAAGTGAGGTTCAGGTAGCCCTTAGTGATATGCTTGGTTCATGGGTGGGTCCTGTTTTGCTTCGCTCATGTTGATCCTGGCAACAATGGGTTGTAAGATATTCGTATCCAAGTCTTAGTGTTCATTTTCTTCTTCGCTTTACAATAACAATTACGAAAATATAGTTTAATGGTGTATGAAGAAGAGTTAGCTATGGAATTGAATTGGCTGGTGCTTCCAAAACGTATGTAGGTTATTCAGAAAGCACACATAGGTCCTTGATTCGGAGTTACTAGAGTTCTGAGGGAATTTCGTTTTATTTTTGTTGTACGTTAGTCAAATGTTTTTGTTTTTTTTCGATGAATGCGGTTTGGAACAATAATTTTCTGTAAAAATTGTTGATGATTCAACATATAAATTAGAGGATCTTTGCTTTGTTGATTCATTCCAGTGTACAGGTTTTATTGTTTAGCCAAGAGTAGTTGAATCTTTGATGCTCGGAGTTTCTTTTGTTGTATAGAAATGGTTACAATGGCGGCCAAATTGTTTAAGATGTTTGAGGTCACATTGTCGCATATTCTGTGGTTGCATGCATATATTGTATTTGTGAAGAAGCAGTCATCAGAAGAAAACTTGGTCAAAATTTGCACAAGTCACGGAGACAGTAAAAACAAGAATGTGAAGTTGGCGAGCATGAAATGAAATTGCCGGCACAATGTGCAAATTAATAGTTTGAGCTGGCATCCATGAGACTGGAGGAGACCATGACCAATTGACCAAATGGAAATGGAAGGACTTATTCTCCGGATGCTCATGAGATGTGATTATGACTATAGCTGACAAATTGGGTTTCGGGTTGGGATTGAGTTGTTGAACTCTAACCCAACCCAAAAGTACTTTAGGTTTTGTTCGGATTTGAGTTTTTAGACACAAGTCACAAATGAGTTCAATTGTGCGGGTTTGTTCGACCTGATCTGACCAAATCCGAAAATTTACAGGATTGAACCCGACCTAATCCCGAATGTTGGCTAGGATGGGTGTTGGTTTCTACCTATTCAGATCCAAATTTCTAGCACTAATTATAATAATGATAACATTTGTTTCCTTTGGTTAGAAAAAAATGCCCATATATATATATATATATATGATGTAGGGTCCTCTTTGTGCCCGTACGCATAGAATCATTGCAACCAACTTTCCCCCTTTCACTATAACTAGTGTTTTCACCATTTCTTGCACTACTACTACTCATCTCTCTCTCACACAATTATTATGTTGGAAGCTTTCGTTACCCGATTGAATTCTTTACGTCGGAGAACCAAGAAGTTGTTTCAACCGGTGAGAGCTGATGACCGATTAGGCAATGGATGCAAAACAAGTAGAAGCAAGAGATCATCATCTTTTGCAGCCATGGAAGTGTCAACCCAATTGAAGCAAGTGTTCAAGATGATTGATGCAAATGGGGATGGCAACATATCCTCCCTTGAGCTCAGTGAAGTGCTGATGTGCCTCGGCTACGACAATAAGTCCAAGGCAACGGAGGAAGCCGAAGAAATGGTGAGGCAAATGGATTGCAATGGGGACGGGGTGATTGACTTGGAGGAGTTCATGGGCGTCGTCAACATGTATGGATCAACTTCAAGCGAAGAGGATCATCTCCGGGACGCGTTTCTCATATTCGATTCGGATAACAACGGGCTGATCTCGGCCAAGGAGTTGCAGCGTGTGCTAATGAATCTTGGGTGCACCAAGTGCAGCCTTGAGGAGTGCAACCAAATGATAAAAGGTGTTGACAAGAATGGAGATGGTTTTGTGGATTTCAAAGAATTTAGGTTAATGATGAAAGTATAGCACTCATTTTCTCACTTTAATTTTGTATGCATTTATTTGTTGTGTCCTTGTTTGTGTGGAATCAATGATATTAATTACTCATTCCTCTATAGTATGTGTAATTGCTCTCATATCACAAGTATGTATGGGTCTTTTAATCTTTGGTCCACTTGGACTAGGACTAGGACTATGCTTTCTCTTATCTTCATCTCTTAACTTCTTTATGGTATATGTGACAAATTCACAATGGTGGGATCCTTCAAATTCTTAATATCACACTTGAAAACAAAATACCAACCACATACAAACAATTAACTTGCCCGTGAACATTCCCGTGCATCGCACGGGGTCTTCATCTAGTATTTTGTATTGCCACGTGTAATTTTTTTAACTTTTGATAATATATTCTTTTATTAATTGTAATTGTTAAACAATTTAACGATTTTTTTTTTTGTTTTCAAATATATATATATATATATATATGGTTACGTATCTTTTTTTTTTATCAGCAAAAGTACTTAAATATTGATGATAGTTTCCGAGAGAGGAAACAAAAGTACAAACACCATGAAAAGAGTACAAATAAAAAAAATGATAGAAGGCAGAGGCATGGGAAAGAAAGCCAACTGCTGATAGCGCAACAACTGAGAATAAAATCTAATTTCAGCATAGCCGAAATTTAAAAGAAAGTCCCTGCCATGGAGTCAGGTGCTTCCTCGATCCCTGCCATGGAGTCAGGTGCTTCCTCGAAAACTTCCTTATGTCTCTAAAACCAATTTTTTCATAAAGTTAAGTGGGAAGTGGAGACCCAATGCTTGGAAAAAAAGTCATGTCATCATATCGATTTCGGTTACTAATTTTGCTTGAGAGGCTAACTGAGAAGACCACCGTGATGCCCCACCATTTCAGAACTTGACTCCAAAGTGCAATTAAATGATCATTCGATCATTGAGTCTTGATATGACCCTTTTTACTTAGTCAAAATCAAGAGGTCTAAACTACGTCGTCTTGGTCTTCTTTTCCGTAAGTCAAGGT
>JAYMTK010001577.1:0-15912 GCA_036897405.1 Pelargonium myrrhifolium | reverse complement strand
GTGGGTTGAGCCCGCCTCTCCGACTTCCGGAGCGAATGATTTCCCGTCACCCGGATCCGTGCCCGATCCGTGCGCTGACCATCGTCTCTTCGGAAAGCGAAGCCACGTGTCCGTCTCCCATTGGACGGGGCGACTTCTGAATTTTCTTGCTTCATCAGCTCCGATTCAAGTTGGTACCAAATAATTTTTTTGTATATTGCTTTTGGAGCAATCCGTTTTATAGTTACTCATCAAATTCATTTTGCTAACTTGTTTTTTCAATTTTTATTAATTTTCTTATTTATTTATTTGAATTCGGTCCAAATATTCAATTTGATTTGATTTCAACTTAAGAACGAGCATATTTGTTGGGCAAAATTGGTAAAATACAACCAATGGTCCAATACTAAATAACATTTAGTCTGACTCACGTCAATAAAATTATATGTCACTTTTTATGTCAATAAAAATTGTGTACTAGATTATCACGTAACTCAAATCATGTATTGTGGTTGTTAAGATGTAGCTTTTCTTTAGAATCAATTCTTATTAATTTATCATAACAACACTCTACCTCTTCCTTCTCTTTTGTGTGTGAAAAATTGATTTTGATACTTCTTTTTGCAATATCAAGATTTGCACAATATTTCTTTTGGTTACAGACTTTTGCAGCTATTGTGTCTTGTTTTGCTCATCTTTTTGTTCCTAAACCAAAATGGTATCTAGACAAGTTCATTTCTTGGAAAATGCAACTGTTTGGTTTGGTGATTCTTTCCAAAACTATATATGCATCTATTTAATTTTTAACCCAATCCCCAAGAGTGTCATGTGAAAAAGTTGTACATAAATATACTCTTGTCTTGGTAAGGTTACCAAGAACTCAGTTGTTGATTTTGGTGAATTTAATACTATTATATTAAATGATTTAAGATCCAAATTCAGACACAAAATGCTAATACTTTGCTTGGGCTTGGAAATTACTGATCAGTGATTCCTACCAAAAGCAGCTGCTGATTCCAAATTTGCATTTTAAGTTTACAGTTACTCTCATCCTGTATTTTGTGTTTCACATTTTTGCACAATTTAAGAAATACACTTTTTTCTTTGAGTATCAACTTTCTTTTCACTATACAAAAGTAGTTTCTTTGTTTTAAAATGAGTGGTTTAATTTTGTATTGAAGAAATGAAAAAGAACTTAGTGTTGTATATTTCTTTTATGTATTGCATAGATGTGTATTGTAACAAAGTCAAACAATAATTATTAAATTATTAGACACTTTTGGTAATTCATACTTAACAAATTTTCTAATACAAAAAAGAGCACAATTATTTTGGGACGGACGAAATAGTTATTTATACAAGATACGAATAAAAATCCAGAAAAGAGTTGGTCGGGTATTAGTCAGGTTCGGGTTTCGCATGTACATGTACAAATCTTGTGAATTTTTCTGATTTGACTTGGAATATTCGTACAAAAATCTAACGGGTCATTTTATTCACCTCGAACTCATTAAATATGAATCGGATTTTGGTGTCAACGAAGACGACTCCCAATTGCTAGATCTATCCTAAAACGATTGTTCATTTTCAGTGCCTACGAGAGTACTATTGGTTAGGATGAATGATCTTTCGAAAGGTTCTCGTGTCACAACTCACATTTATAAAATTTAAGGACGTGACTCAATTGATAATACAGATTAGGACTGCACAAAATAAACCGAAAACCGGTTGAACCGACCGAACCAACACTGAACCGACCGAAAAAAATCGAACCAAGACAAACCGAACACTGCATCGGTTCAGATCTTGGTTAAACCGACAGGATCGGTTCGGTTCTCGGTTCAGGATGCGCAAACCGATAGTTAAACCGCCTCATCTGTCTTCTCATCCTTCCAGACCCTTCGATTCTCTCACAATCTACTCTATTCTCTTCTTCCCAAATCTCAATATCTTTAATTTCTCCATTGATTGCTCTTCTTCCTCCATTAATCAAGGGTATTGATTCCCGAAACGTCGATTACTCTTTAATTATGGCTTCAACGTCTATTTTTTTCCAGAGTATAAATATAGTGTCATCTCAGATCTGTTCTTCATCAAATCATCTTTCTTCTTCATCTTGTTTCTTAGACTATTATTGTTCTTCTTCGTTTCGTTTGTTTTAGTGCTACTGTTCTTCGTCACAACAGTCAGAGGCAAGTGTTGTTGCTTTGCATGTCCACGCCTTCTTTCCCTAAAGAGTCCAGATCCTAGCCTGATCAGAGACTCCATCAGAGCATGAAGGTAATTTCTGCGTTTTTTTGTTTCATTTAGAGTTTTAATTTTATGGTTTCTGATTTAGAGTTGTAATTTTAGAGTTTTTACGTTTGGTGTTTTAATTTCGAATTTTAGTTTCTGATTTCAAAGTTGTAATTTTAGGGTTTTTTTGTTTGGTGTTTCAATTTCAAAGTTTAGTTTCTGGTTTTAGAGTTGCAATTTTATGGTTTTTATGTATGGTTTTTCTAATTTTGATGTTAGGGACTTAGGGTTTCCTGATTACCGTTTTAATTTTGCATTTTAGAGTCCAAGAGTACTTAATTGATGTTTGAATTTTGTTTTAATTTTTAACACTTGCTTTGATTGATTAGTTAGTTTTAGACCAATATGGGAAATTGAGAGCTTAAATGTAATTTTTTGAGAATTTATCTAATTCTTTGCCCGGCATTAATTTCATTTGATACTTTGTTCTATTTAGTAAAATTTTGGTTTGAGTACACATGTTGAATATCCTTAACTATTTTTACTCCATAGAATTATATCTCAAACTAGTGTATATTAAATTTTGTGTTTCTAGACTTATGTGTTTCTTTTGCTCTTGTGTTTTAAATTCTTCATGTACATATATTTTTTTGTCTCTTATTGGATGGTGGTTCCATTACTGCCCTTTTCTATTGTCTAACCTGCATGTTCAATATATGCAATCCATTGTGTTCATTCATATGCAGTGTTGACATCAACCTACTGAATTGAAGCATGAATGAAGTGATCGATGCTGGAAAACATGAAGTTTTGGAGTTCAGAGTTTAGGCCCATCACTGATGAAAATATTTGGATTTTGTTATATTTTTCAGTTTAAGTTTTTACTTAGTTTTGTATATTTTGATTTTCAGACATTATTATCGGTATTGATTTGGACTTTATTTCCATGTTGTTTGTTATTTCTTAAGTTTCTCTAAAGATTGTTATTAAGAATTTTGAATATTTCTAGGAATGTGTTTTGGGCTCAAGGGCCCAATTAGGTCCAATACATGTTTCGGTTTTAAAAAACCGAGCGATAAAACCGAAAAATAAACCGACCGAATTTGGTCGGTTTTATAGTGTTCTTCGTTCGGTGTCGGTTCAAAAAAATAGATAAACCGACATGATCGGTCGGTTTTCGGTTTTAGCGAACATGGTCGGTTAACCGACCGTGTGCACCCCTAGTCTGTTCAAATCTCAACTCATAACTCTTCTAGTGAGATTTTTTTTTTCTTCAAGATAACATATTTTTAATAGAAATATGTACTGTGCTGAAGTGGCAAAATAAATGGTCGTATCAGGATAGAGTCAAATTCAGAGCTATAGGCATAAAATACACTGATTTTGCGGGTATACCCGGCTCGAAAATTTCACAATTAATACATGATACTAACCCGACCTGATTTTTTGCAGGTTGAAAAATCAATCCCAGAGCCTACAAATTTTAGAGTTGGATTGCAGATAGCTGCAAGTGCGGGTACATTTTGCCAGCTCTTTTGTGCATAATACAAAAACAGTCGATTAATGTAGCCGTCCATGTGTTCGTATTTGAGGCAACATGGATGCATAATTGTATACGCCCACCAAGGAAACCAACTTCCTTCTTGGCTCCATCAATATGAATAGATAATTGAAGTTGAAGTGGATGTAGCCAATCAAAAATACTGTCAGCAACGTTTCATCCACGATCAAAGTGAATGCAAGTGGGGTAGCATTACCTTGTCGTTTTGCTTTTCCATGCACTTCACATGGCAATGCCACCATTTACACACTAGTTTTTATTAACTTCTCCAACTAGACGGACCATGTTTCCAAAAGGTCGTGTCTTTATCAAGAACATGTGGAAACGACGATTCACAGTATCATTTCTTTACTATCAGTAAAACTTAGGATACGAACAAAGCCAACACAGATGTCATTTGTCTGTAAGAAATCAATACCAGATTGCAATGGCAGTGACAAAACAACAGTGCATGTCAGTCTATGTTCAATGGTTTATACAGGCTCCAACTAGTAAGTTTAGACTCAAGCCTTCTCTGACCTTCATTTCTACTTGAACCAAACAAAGATCATTCAAATACTTGGAAGCAGATATGAAGCAAGAATTTACCGCAGAGATATCACGCAACAACTTGAAGATCTTGCTCACATTTCCATACCTCTACTCTGCCCAGAAACAGAGCTGCAATTGGGTCATATATGAAACAGCCGTTGATAAATTAGAGCTGCAAAATGAATACAAATTGATTGTCATTTCTGTGTGATAAACTAGACTGACATTTCAACTACATGTATCAAGTACTAAAAAAATATGAAGATGGGATAAAGTACATTTCTGTTTTTCAATCTTATTAAATTAAATTGAGGCCTTCACATACTTGATGGGGAAAATTCAAAACAACATCCATAAAAGTATATACCTGCAACCTACTTCCTATCTGCAAGTATAAGCTTGTCTGATCACTTCTATGGCTACACCTTAATTAGCTCACTCTTCCAAGAATTTTTCACAGCTTCTACTGATTAACCACTGGAATCTCCACCATCTTTCGGCTTTGAGAAGAAGGGGTCCCATTCATGACCTCCCACTTCTCGCTGCCCTTCATCTAATATTGCATATTTCCAACTGTTCTCCTCCACAAAGTTATCATATTCTGTTCGACCCGCTACAACGTTCTTTCTCAACCTTGTAACTTTGTCGATTACTGCTTGCACCGCAACATCAAATGCATCTTTTAATGTCTCCAGCTTAGAGCGAGGATCTGCATATATCAGTCTCGGGATAAGATTGATAACCTCCTCTCTCATGGCTTTCACCTGCTCTGGAGATATTTCACGAAGCCTTTCCTCTATACTAATATTCCTCTTACGAATATCATCCTCCGGAATGAAAACAGAATACATTGTGTAATTCTTTGGCAGATGCCAAGTGTATTGAGTGTACGCTGAACCTGGGTGGAAAAAGACGGGTATGCATCCCGCCAACATGGAGTCAAAAGCAGATCTTCGCGTATACGAATCGCCTTGAGGCTGTAGGCAGAAAAGGGAGCTCTGGAACATCTGCATTACAGTGCTCGGAGAATGGCACTTGCTCTCACCAAAATCGCATTCCAACAGCTTACACGCCTCCGAGTTCCTGCACTGATCAATGAGATGCCCCCTGATGGACTCAGGATTGCCGGGGCGCGGCGCTCCAGCAAAAGAAAAGAGCCACTTCCTCTCCAACTTCCTCATCCTGTCTTGCCAGATAAAAACATCGGCATCCTTGGCCGGATGGAAGTATGTAGGATATGGAATCCCAAAATCATTCGCATTCCAAGGGCTCGATTCAACCACGAGCATTGACATATTCTTCGCAGCGGGCAGAAACAGAAGCTTGTTACCCCAATCCGATTCTTCCTCACTCAATCTCCTGAAATCCCAAGTAATCCTCCCTGCAACCATGAAATGATCCTTCCCTCCCATAATGCCCCACTCGGGCCTCTTCGTAAGCCAATCAACTAAGTCAAGCGAAGCAGCATCTCGGGTTGAGATGTTGTATCCCCAAAGATACCTTGCAATGTCAAAACCAGCATAATAGGGCACAAAGATTGCAGCAGCAATGGAGGAATCAGTGGTCAAGCACTGGTACTGTTTCATTCGATTACTGAATATAACATCAACAGCGAACTGATTGGTGGCAAACCATCCTGTATCAGAGAAAACCCCTTCGGAATTGTCCATCTCCGGCCCGAGCCCTGCATTGCTCATGAACTTACACATATTGGTCCACATGCTAAGACTCTTGCAATCCCTCAACATATCTTCGTTGAACCTTGGAGGCAGGTCGTGCACAAATATGTATCTCCCGCCGCACGGATCGCTCTTGTTGTCAACAGTCATCAATGCGCGCATAAACGGGAAATTCTCCTTCTCCTTCTCCTTCTCCTGGACGGTGCCGGAATCCGACGCCGGCGGAGTCAGATTTGGATTATGTTTTAGGGCTTTGATGAAATTGGTCCCAGGTTCATCGACAACGGAAGGAATATTATTGCTCTCCAGGACTGAGAAATGGAAGTAGAGCAACAAAATCCAGAAAAAAACCGAGAGCAACACCAAGAAACAGAAGCGAGTTTGCTGATTCTTCGCCGCCCCCTTCTCCATTTGGTCCAAAGCGATGCTCGCCGGCGGGCGGCGTCTCATCAGTATCGAAACCAACGGTTAACAGAGCAACACATAAGCGCAGAAGAAGCTGTTGTCAAGCAAATTTGCAACTGAATCGGAAACCCTAGGTCCCAAATTTAACGAAATTATCAGTTCCAAGTAGAGATTATCACTTGTTGCGCAATCGTAGGATTTTGGATTAGGCTGAGAAGATATATATGGAAGCAGATTAACAGATACAGGAAGAGATTTGAATTGATTAAATTAGATTAGATCTTGCAGAGAAGAAGAAGAAGAAGAAGAAGTATCGGGAATGATTGGAGAATTTGGAGTGAGTCACACGCCGAGTTGGATATTGGTGGCGGTGATGGTGAACTAATGACTCGGAAAGACACAGAGACGACGAGGGTATAAATTAGGGAGATGGTGGGACCAAGAAGGCGCACGATAGCGACGTGCGCAGGGTTACTTCTTGTGGGTGACTGATAAGATATTGCCACGTGGAGAGGAATGTGATGACGTGTTAGTCAAAAAGATATTTAGTGCCTGCATTTACGACGTTATATGGAAAAGTGGGATTTTGTTGAGATGTGTGAACTGGGAAGTATAATAGGTGGGGCCATGTGATGCAAAATCCAATACCAGGTTACTTGTACTTGTACCATTCTAGTACTTGTAATTTATTCATTCAGATCCCAATATTATTCCAAGAAACACCCAATTCTTGAATCTCACAAGATTTTAAATTTTAACAACCATGTATGAACAAGAAAAAAGAAGAAAAAACAAGGATTTTTTCCTTAATTGACAGCGAAAAAAAAAACATAAAAATCTCTCATTTACAAATTCATGCACGTATTACAAATCACAATAAATTTTAACTATACAGAAATCATCACAGTAAAGAAAAAAATCATGCACCCTTACATGTTCATGTACCAGGGATTTAGATGGTGTTTGTACTAATAATTTTGATTGTAGGAAGAAATTTTTTAAAGTTGTGTTTGATTACATGATTAGAAATTCATGATTTGAAATATTGTATTTTAAATTCAAATATAATGTTCATAAAATCATAAAGTTTCAAATGATAAGATAAAAACTGTTATTTTAAATCACACGTTTTAAGTATGTTTGAAAAGTTATTGAATTTGACTCAAATTCAAATCATTGGAGTTTCAAAACATCTCATCTGGCTCAATTGAAATGTTGGTTCCAAAACACTCCATTGTGTTTAGATTAACAATTTAATTCATACTCAAAAGCATTTGAACGAGAATTTTATTCTCCTTTTTTATTTGTAATGATACAACTTCTTAAAAATTCATAATTTCACTATAAAAAAATTATAATTTTGTACTCAAATGTACAATAGAAATTTTATTTTATTTTTTAATTTCATGCCAACAATCCTTCAAAAAAAAAAAAAGAAACAAACAAAAAATCATGCAAACAGAAATTGGAGGAACATGATTAGGGGTTGTTTGTTAACTCCAAAAAAAAGTGTTATTGAGTGTAGTAGGTAATAGGAGGTTAAAGGGAGAGGGAGACTCAATAGAAAATTTGGGTTTTGTTCGTTAAAAATGAGTTATAAAATGAGATGTAAAAGGAGGTGTAAAAGAAATTGTGTTTGGAAAAATTTGTTATTTAAATTAGTGTATTCTTGTAAGAAGACTAAAACGGCCTTAGAAGAAAATATTTGTAACTAAAAATTCAAATAATGACCCCCTGCGCCTCGACCAGTCAACCCATTCCACAGCTTGGTAGACCCCATGCGCCACCACCTCCGTAGCCGATTGCTCCCCTTCCCAACAGGCAGAACCTCCCCCGTCCCCCCAACACACACAGGTACCGTCTGATCCCCTAACGACCCACCCCCTACCAACCTTCCCCTATTGTTTAAACACTGTCTCACTCACGTTGACTTTTACCTACCCCTGCTCCGGTTTGGACCACCGTCTCCCCATCCTTCTTTCAGAGCCGAGATCGTGTTGTCCTTTTTATTGGCTTCCTTCCACCTCTCCCATACGGCTTGTGCCATTTGAATCAGATCTTCCACATTTCCCCATTTCTTATTCCAAACACCCTCATTATGCGCCTTCCATAATCTTCAACATAGATAAACTCCCTAACATGTATTCTTATTGTCCCTAATGTTCAACAGCGCCTCGAACTAGTTATCCGAGTGTCGAGCGTTTCTTACTTCATCCCCTAATCCACTCATAGTCCAGACAGTTTGTGCAAAATTGCACCAAAAAAACATGTGTCTTAGAGTTTCCTCGGCCTGCCCGCATCTCGGGCACTTCGGCTCAACATCTATCCCCTGCACCCGTAATGTCACCGTCACTAGGACGCTTTGAGTTAACGCTCTCCATACACAGTGTTTCACTTTTGGTTGAACACGTAAGTTCCAAAGTGAAAATCACTTACCCTGATAAGATGGGCCCACCCAACAACCCGGAACGCCGACTTAACTGTATATATACCCTTTCAATCCATTGTCCACGTACAAGTATCCTCCCGGTCTCGTCGGCTACAATATATATCTCTGATCGTCGCCGCCTCCTCCCTAGAACAAAAGATCAAACTTGTACGTGGCCCATTGCTTGGTAATCAGATTCTTCAAATCCCAAATCCGCAAATTCGGTTCAATGTTGAAACCCGCTTCCGGCTTAAAACCGTTTACCCCTAGGATCCACGAGTCCAAATAAACCCTCGTCTCCCTCCCGGACCCAATCCGCCGCACCACACTTTTTATAAGTAAATCCTGAGCTGACATGATACTCCGCTACACATAACTCGGATTCGTACCCATATATGCCTCCAAGAAATTCTTCCCTAAGTAGTATCGGCACTTGAGGATGTAGTCCATTAACGAATCTGGTTCGGTCAACAGTCGCCACCCAATCTTGGCCAATAAAGAAATGTTGCACGCCCGAATGGCTCTAAAACAGAGTCTACCTTCTGCATTGTGCGCATTTAATCTCTCCCAGCTATTCCAATGAATCAAATCCGACCCCCAGAAATATTTCCTGATCAGCCCATCCAATTCCTTACAGACCGCGACCGGTAACAAAAAAACACTTGCCGCATAATTCGGCATTGATAATGAAACCGACTTCACTATAATTTCCTTCTCGGGCCAAGATAGATTTCGACCATTCTATTTATTAATCTTGTCTCTTACCCGGTTTAGTGTAGGCTTAGATAAATTCTTCTTGTCTCTCCCCCTCCCCACCAGAGCACCTAAGTACACATCAAACTCCTACACTCTTTGCACTCTAATAGTTGCAGCTAACTGTACTTGTCTCGGCTCTATGATACACCGCGTGAATAACACACTTAATTTATCGAAATTTACCTTTTTTCCCGAAAGCAGCTCATACCACGCCAACGTGGATCAAACTAATTCCAACTCCTCCGCCTCTCCATTGCAGAACAAGAGAGCGTCATCTACAAATAATAGGTGCATATCGGTGGAGCTCCCCAGGCTACCCGACACCCACTCCAGTACCTGGTTCGCTCTCTCTCTCTCTCTAATCATAGCCAAGAAGCCTTCACCACACAGCAAGAAAGTGTATCGTGAAAGTAGATCTCCCTAATGCAGACCGCAAGTCGAGATCACTTCCTCTTATAGGTACCTGCCGACCACAACCTGAAATCGGACACACCACACATATCATAACCAATTGGATCCACCACTTAGCAAAGCTTATGCTCCTCATCATTCGGCTCAAAAACTCCCGATCATACGTTTTCGCCATGTCCAGCTTGACTGCTGCCCAACTCGTGTTTCCATGGATCTTACGATAATACCAGTGAAACACCTCATTCGCTACTACTATGTTGTCTGTAATCAATCTCCCTGGGATGAAGGCGCTTTGAGTATCCGAAATCAACCCATCCAACACACGTTTCAGTCGATTTGCTTGTACTTTTGACATCAGCTTGTAGATGACAGTGCATAAAGCAATTGGCCTTAAATCATGTATCGTCTCAGGTCCATGATTCTTAGGAATCAAAACTATGTGGGTGTCGTTCCAGCCCTGCGGAAGCATACCAGAATTCAAAACATACAGACAAGCTCTTATGATCTCTGGTCCCACGATGTGTCAATACTTTTGATAGAACGCAAGATTCATACCATCCGGACCTGGGCTCTTATCTGGGTGCATTCCATCAAACGCCGCCTTAATTTCCGCCTACTCAAACTCAGCTAGCAAGACCCCATTATGCTCTTTTGACACCGTGACCTCCATCTGTGGCATCACTGCAACATCATGGTGAATTGCTATGAACAACTCTCTAAAATATTACAACACTAACTCTGATAGACCCCTCCCTTCCCCTCCTGCACCCATACCCCATCATCATTCCAAAACTTCTTTACTTTATTGTTACTCCTCCTATTAGTTGTCATTTCGTGAAGAAAAAAAAAACGCGAGTTTTGATAAATTGCTTTACTCTTTGTCTCCAAATCTTCTCTTAATCCCAAAAAACTTCAAGTATTCCTTTCAAAGAGATTCTGCCTCTGCCTTGGATTTCTTGTCCCGCCACAGACTTGATATCCCTAGCTTCCTCTTCACCAGTCTCATCCTCTCCCCATACCATCTAGTCCCTTTTTCCCTCACGTCGCCAATCCATTTCCACACCTCTGAATCCGAGTAGCCTCACTATCATAACTTCCTCTCTCCCAATAGTTGTGAATAACCGACTCACAATTTGGATTGTCAATCCACACATTCTCAAACCAAAACTGATACTTTCCCCGTCGACACACCTCTGCCGGGGAAACAACTTTAATTGGGGCGTGATCCGATGAACTGAACGAGAGATTCACCACTCCCCAATTGCCAAAGTTATCAAGTCAACCTGACGAACCAAAAGCCCTATCCAACCTCTCCTCCAACAATCCATCCATCTCCGAATATTTCTGCCAAGTAAAATTCGGTCTCGTGCTACCCAAATCCGACAGTCCCACGTCTATAATGGCTGAAGCGAAACTGTGTAACAGATAAGGAGGATACTCCTGACCCCCCGCCTTCTCAGACTAGCTAAGTAGATCGTCAAAGTTGTTGATGCATAACCAGTGTTTGTCTTATACCAACGCTAGTGATCGTATTCTCTCCCATGAAAATCAACGCTCCAACCGGTTAGGTTCCCCATAGAAACCTGCCAGTCTTCACTGGCTCCACCTTCTCCATAAGACCACAACGTTAATGAAATTCCTCGTGAACCCCAGCAATCCTACCTTCGCCTCCTTCTTCCATGACGGCGGCAAACCCCCACCCCTCCCCACACAATCCATTGCGAAACAACTATCAAAGCTCAGCCTCCGCCTTATGTCCTCCATCTCATGTCGCATCAGCTTCGTCTCTATGAGAAACAAGATACACGGCTTCTGCTCCCTCACCAAATCGACTACCGCCGCCACTACCATGGTATTCTTAAACACTCGACAATTCCATGAAATAATCACCATACTTTTCCATGCAGACCAATCGATCTCGACGCCCCTACCTTCCAAACCACAAATTGTTGTCGTCACACTTGCCTTCTATCTTCCGAGCACACTCCCCGCCCTACTGTTCTGCAGAACCCGCCGCGAAACTCCGAGCAAAATGTCACAAAACCTAGCCAACGGCCAAGACACGCACCCAGGGTTAGGGTTTAGGGCGAGAGAGACTGCATCAACTTGTTTTTATTGTAGTTAGAATACTTCCATTATTAATAGACAATAAATCAAAAAGAAAAAAATAAACTACAAATCCTTAGAATTAACTTGGATGAGAAAACATGGACATGAGATGATGAGAGGAGTCCAACAAAGTAGGTGGTAGAGATTTGAGTTCCTTCTTTATTTCTGTGAAATAATGATTGGCAGCTACTAATGTTCACTTCTATGATTCTGCAAATCAGTATGCAACAAACCTACGGGATAGCATTTGGAGGCTCTGAACTAACCACATTTGTGATAATAGTGAACTCATTTCGGCATGAAAGTTCAAGCCCTTAATGATTCAAGAAAGAAACTGTAATTGTCTGAGGATTTGGGAAGGATGTGAAAGAAAATGAGAAAAGGTGAGTGAATCAAGGGTAAAATTAATAGTTCCGGTCAAAACATGGACAGATCTAAAATATTTATTCAGTGAGAGCAAAATTAAAGAGCAATAAGAAAAATGTTTTAAATTAATAAGGTATATTAAGAAATAATATTTTATTGGGAACAAAATTTACAAATTACTAGGAATAAAAATAAAAACACAGTAAATTTTTAAGAAAAAAAATACTCAGTGAAGGCAACTACTATCATACTCTTATTCCAAGATCCGTCCCGAGGTTGAGCTATTCTGGGAAATCAAGAAGGTCATAAAAAGGGTTCAAGTGGTCTTGGTGGTCATCAAAAGGGTTCAAGTGGCCTTGGTATATTCTATCTACTCCATGCTCCTCTCGATATGTGAACTGGTTCTTTAGTTGAAATATCAATTTGTGTCTCTCTTCATCTTCATCTTCATCTTCTGTTGTGATCTTCGTTCGCCTCTGAATTTCAGTAGAAAATAGCAAATATTAATTGTTAATACATAACATTACATAACATATAGTCATATACTACATTTGATTGGCAATAATACGTGTGCTCAATACTATGAATAACTTACATTTTTTACCTTATCCCGATTAGAATTCTCTACTGATGATGCATTTCCCTTCACTGCCACCGGTAGATTATTCATTTCCTTGCAAAGTTGTGAAGCTGCAGAGCAGATGACAGAAAAGTATATATGCTAGCATTTTATTTTGTCAAATTTGGTCATTTCAGTAAATATTGGACCACCCAAAACAAACCTTTTGTACTAGTCAATTTCATGTTCTTGGCTTTCTTTGGAAGGTGATGATCTATAGAGCTTCTTCTCCTCCCATTATCAAAAATTTCAGCCTCTTGAAATCTACATGTTAAGAAGAGTTTGTTTACTGATTGTAGATTATCAAAGTGGTATAAATTATAATGAACAATTACTTACCTAAGGTATGGAGTTATCCAAAGTGATGGA
Organism: Pelargonium myrrhifolium; assembly: GCA_036897405.1. NCBI lineage: Eukaryota > Viridiplantae > Streptophyta > Magnoliopsida > Geraniales > Geraniaceae > Pelargonium > Pelargonium myrrhifolium. The sequence continues at coordinate 2,464 of JAYMTK010001577.1, read as the reverse complement.
CATGAAGGAGAATATAAACCAGAGGCCAAAGTTTTCAACATAGATGGTTGCGGTGTTATTTGAGGATGATCAAACAAAACTTCTACATTTTCGCCAAGAGGACTTTCTCCGAAACGGCTCTCCCCAACATGGAAGACACCCATATCGAACCCATCGCTCTTCTTATCAAAGGCGTTATCATCAAGAAAGTATATGCAATTCGGTCTCAAAGATATGCCATTGTCACTGCGTGTAAACTGATGATCATGAGAATGAGAAACCGGAACTGCAAAAGCATTGTTAGTGCCTATAAACAAGCAATAATCTCCCAATGACTTGACCCGCTTCCACACTTTAGTGGAGAAATCAAGTCTGTAAATCTCAAAATCATAAGTCAAATAGTAATCATCAATATCCGGAAGATCTTCATAACCTACATTGGTATATCGAAGAACCAAATAAAGCTCTCCTCCGACGTCAACAAGATACTTCTTGCGATGATACTCATTTTTAACCTCCTCCGTTCTCTCAATCATTTTTGGCGGTTCCAATGCGAAATCTCTAAGAGTCAGTTCCATGGCGTCCGTAAATTCCAAAAATTCCAAAGTGACAATCTTACCGGTTTCCCAATTGCAACCATATAAATTCCCTCGAAAACTCAAAATGTCTGCCAGATTGGCCTCACATTCCACACACCACTTATCATCTCCTGGCTTTGCATATACAAAATGGCCGACATCAATGGCCGGAATGATTAACACCATACAATCAGGAGATTCAGGATTTGCGGTCAAAATTGCCTTCTCCAAGAATTTGGTACGAAGAGCATAGTCTTCAATAGAACCATTTTCACTATGGTACCTGGTTAAATAGGGTAGGAGGTTGGGGAGAGCAATGGAGGCTCTGGATATGGGGTTGTACAGGCTCAATTGGAAACCAGAATCGACATTGCAATCGCAAGTGATGAGCCACCCAAACGGAGAGCCCCAACACCGTCTCGCATTGATATCAAGAGGAAAATCAATGTCGAAGAGTGAATCGGAGCGGAAGCTGTAGAAGGTTCGAGAGGATGAGTCCTGTTTTTGATGAGGTGCGAGCATTAACCAGGGAGTAGATTGCGTGATAGGGTTTGGGGAAATCGCAGAGTACCAGGAGCGACACACGGCAGCGAAGGCAATTTTAGTGCGAACGGAGTCGATCTTCTCTGCCACTGATGTCAGTAGCTCAATCGGAATTCCATCGGACCAGTCTCCGGCGACGGCCAATCTCTTCCTTTTTAGAGTAGATTTTCTCATCGTGCGTAGAGCTTAAATCTGGGTCTTGTGGCGATTACCCTACAACTTCTATACCTACTGATTTATTATTCTGTTTTTCTTTTTTTTATCTATCTATATTTCTATTTATATCAAGCAAAAATCCTAGTTTGAGGGGCAAAAGGATGGGGAGCATCTAAAGTCAAACATTCCTAAATAAGAAACTACTACCTCCGTTACAAAATAAGGCCTTGTTTGGTAACACTTCTTGAACTCCAAAAGCTCTTACACATCAAATAAAATTGTGTCGCATACGCAAATAGCAAAGACAAAAGTTAGACATATTGTTTGCTTTCATCTAACATTTTCACCCACGTAAAAACATCAATTTTTGAAAGAGATAACTACTTCGCAGTGGGTTAAAGTAAGTGTTTCAAGCTTTTGTTAGACTCTAACTTTTTCAGGTGGTAGCTCGCGAGTATCAGGCAATTTGTGAGTTTTCATTCGCCTTTGAATTGGATAATGACATTCCTAAAAGTCTCTAATGCTCATAGTAGTATTCTATAATTTTAAGAATGCAAGTTTATCAAAATAGTGGTCTAGTGAGTCAAAGATCATCTGAAATGATCTATAAACGTAATTTAAGCTTCACGCACACTTTCTAAGTGTGACAGTCTTTCTCGAACCCTCATATGGGATTTGAACTTCGCATAGTCAATAAACAGAAAAACGGTCCAAAACAATGTCTCTTATCGCAACAAAGAGTTGTCCATGAGCTCAATCAATGTTGTGTACAATTTCTCACCATGTCTGATCGCTTCCGTTCAAGTTTTTTTGGTGTGTATATGGTCCATATTCCTTCTTTGGTATCCGTATATTTTGTTTACCATCTTCAGTATCTTTGACGGCTCTATTTTTCTTCTTTGGTGCTTAGAAATCTCATTTACCATCTTCGGTGACCGAAGGCCCTGAAACCTTATTTGGTGTCTAAAGCTTTATTATCATGGTCACACATTTGGTAACCACGGTTATAAGACATTCATGATTAGGTATCTTGATTTAGCGAGCGTGTCTATATATAGCATTAGTTTTATATTTTTATTTTGATAAAAAAAATTAATTGTTATACATTTTATTATCCTTGTGCACATGTGATTCGCCTGTGTTTTTCGAGTCCACGCGGCGCACTAGATGACTATTGTCTTCTTGTCCACGGTGTCAAGGATTTTCCT
>JAYMTK010001576.1:0-15917 GCA_036897405.1 Pelargonium myrrhifolium | reverse complement strand
TCACTTGGGTGGGTATAAGTTAAATTTAATGAGGTGTCATCACCTCATTGACTTTGTTAAGTTGCAACTGATATAAAATAATATTAGTCAGCTGATACACATTTTACTCTATTTACGAAAGGAGCAGATTTGTTTTTTCAACTGCTTTTGGAGAGCTGTGATTTTTATGCCATCATTTGCTCCAAAATGACCATTGGTTGATTCAATTTTATGCTCATTGGATTTCGTAGTGTGCCATCCAAAATCCCCATGAACACAACCCAACTCATTTTGCATCCAAAATGACCATGAACACAAAACACGAACACTACTCAACTCATTTTGCACGATAATTCCAAAACGTTATAAAGATTAATTTTCAAATATATTCTTGGGGAAGTCAGAATAGGAGAGGACTCATCTTGAGGTGGGCTTACTACTTAAATGTTTTCAGCAGTTATCCGCTCCACACTTGGCTACCCAACGTTTACCATGAGCATGATAACTGGTACACCATAGGTGCATCCTTCCCGATCCTCTCCTACTAGGGAAGGGACCAGATATGGACCGAACCGTCTCACGACGTTATGAACCCAGCTCACGTACCGCTTTAATGGGTGAACATCCCAACCCTTGGAACCTACTACAACCCCAGGTTTCGAAGAGCCGGGCCGAATCGGCCAAATGGGGTTCTATCATATAACTTTGTATCGGCTAAGTTCACGAGTTAAAAATAAGCTGACTCGAACCGCTGACATCCGCCAAAAGGTAAACCACCGCCTCTTAAAAAACAAGACTAAAAAATGTGGGCATGAATTGCCAACTCTACTCTCAATCAAAGAATTGTGATGTAGGCCAATCCCAAATCCTGGAAAGCAAATTGCAAATTTCCTCGAGCATTTCGAATTTCAAATCAAATTCAAGAATCATACGCTTTTCAAATTGATAACCACTATACAATGAAACACACAATAATTTTGGGTTCCAAGGTTTCACAATTGCTGAACTTACACAATTCAAAACACATGAAACACTTGAGTTAAAAATGTAGTCGGAGCGGGGAATACAGATATGCAACTGAACTGAACACACTGATCGTTAAAAATTGGTACTCGATTATCCCATTCACAACTAAAAGCATGTCATGTGATACGGAAACAATGTTCAGAGTACAAACATATGTTGATTCTATAGCCCTAGCTAACATCTTTTCCCTCCAAAAAAAAAGAAAAAAAAGAACCGACATTAAAATAAACCTTTGCTATACCTCCTCTCTGCTTCAAGAAGTTCGTAACTAAATCCCTTTAAAATCTGTAGCTGCCCAAAAGAACGTTTTTTTTTTTCCATAAGCAAGCGAGACTTTTGTCAATTTAGAAAGAATATGCACACTACAATATAGTAACTGATAGTGAACTTGAAAACAAAACCGTTAAAACTTACAGAACTGTTAAGCACGAGCCTTTGCCTCAGCTAGTTGCTGGAAGAAAGACCCGAAGGATATCTTTGTTGGTAACTTTTTTCCTACACGTCGGACATTTTCCCTGTGCGCTTATTGCAGCCTTGATACATAACTTGCAAAAGATGTGACCACACTTGGTTGACATCTCCTCAACTAATGGGCCCATACAAATTGGACAGCTAAATGTGGGCTCCTTTGGTGGAGGTGGTGGCGGCGGCACAGGCACACTCTGAGGCTGAACAGAGGCGTTTTCTCTCTGCCAGTGACATGTTGAAGTCAGTCAATAGGGATAGAATTCAACGAAATCCAAAAATTTACCTTCTCACATATTTCTATTATATCTATGACTATGACAGACTACGTCTCAAAATATAATAAGCAAAAAAGACGGTCCAGAAGAATCAGCACACATATCTATCATTTATGACTATGACAGAGATAAGGTCTCAAAATATAAGCAAAAAAGCACAGTCCAGAAGAATCAGAACATCCCAATGTTCCTAAAAGAAACAAATGTACCCAATACTGCACACAATTGCCCCCAGACAAGTCTTACATGTCCTAATCCCTTAGAGTTTATGTAGGATATATATTTTGCATGAGCGAAAATGGCATTGTCAAAAAATACGATACGAATAACATTTTATCAAACCAAGTACAGCATCAATGTAGAGACAGTGACATACAAATACTCTTATGATAGCATGTATATATTATCTCATGAAATTGTGAGGGAAATAAAAGTTGGTAAAAAAATATGTGTTGAGAGGTGGTTTGAACAGGTTCACTTCTAGTGACTCTAGGTACAAGCAAATTTAGGCCCAAAACAGTGTACAAATTACATAATAGATGAATTTATGATTTCCTAACTTAAAATTACTCAAACTATTTATAGTTTTATACACATGTCTTCATCAAGGGAAGAAACCTCAAGGACCATCTCCAATCTCTTTAATTTGAGAAAAATTGGCATGATAACTTATTACTTAAGATGATTCCCACTTACATTTAGCAGTGAATATATTTTAAATAATCAACTAATAAGCAGTGCATAACCAAAAAGCAAACACGCAAGTTTAATATGGAACTAGATGACAGAAAAAACATTGCTTGGGCGGTTGGGCCAAATATACAGAGAGAGAGAGAGAGAGAACTGCAGACTAATGGTAACGACGATACAGTAACAATGCAATACCAAACATACATAAGGAAGTTTCTATTATTACCATCTTATAGCTTTCCACATTTATGTAAAGTTCACAATTGATAATTGTTTGGTTAAACGGAACTCTTTGGTTTACCGGAACTCTTCTGCGTTTGCTGCGGAAAGGCGGTGCAATTCTAGTTGTCCTGTCCTCTGCAATGATCCAGAAAGAGAAGAGACATGAGCTACACCATAAACCATGAACTCTACGCAGTTGTAATAATAAAATTATGTCAAATGTCAAAGAGGCAGATAGGGAAGGGGGTTCCTAGCAATGAAAATATCAGAGAGCTGAGAGGAATGTTGATCTTATACCAACCTAATATCTTAATAGAATGTTTTATCCATTTGAGATGTGAGTAGGCTTATGCAAATTATTGTTTCCCTACTCAACCCAACTGACAGGTAGACAACCATGCTAAATCGGGCTTTATTGTACTTCAAAAGAAAAGTTGCATGTATGACATTTCATATTCTCTCCTTTTAACCTTTTAAGGAAATGTTCCAACTATGAATAGACCTATTTCTGTCTAGGTTGGTCTTACTGCTCACATAAGAAATGATAAGACAAGAACAATCTCTAAACTTGATATTGCTTCCTCTGGAAATTTAAATCTGAATTGTAAATAGATCGTGAATAAAATCTTCATATTTGCAGAAGATGAGATAGCTAAATTACCAGAATGAGGTAGTAAAATATTGTCCTAAGCAATATAAAAAAAACAGTGATATTACATATAAGAGTAACAGCTATATGCACAAAGCTACATCACATAGAGAAAAGAGAGGTGAGCAAAGTACCTAATTCTACATCTACAACTTCTGTTCGTCCATGGTTCCTCCTGGATTTGCGTCTAGCCTAACATTATATAACAAAGAATGAAAGAATCAGTAATCATGCAGTTATACTTCTACATACAGATCAATGAACAGCATAGTAAGAAAACTAACATACTTCAGCAAACGCACTGGCAGAGGACTCAATAACCTCATCCTCAATGGCATCAACATCAATTGTTGGTGGTGGCACCGGGTGCCCATGTTGAGTACCTTGCACTTCATTTACAGCCTGACTGGAAGTCCCCACATGATCTCGGCCTTCATTTGGTGGTGCATTGTTGAGGTCTAAATTAAGTCCAGTCTTCCTCCGCCGAGACCCTTTAGCAGTTGCTCCCCGAGTACTCATGCTCCACAAATGAAATCCCTATCAGGAGATGCAGCCTACAACAAAAGTCACACAAACCTAATCTCAGCTTACAGTATATTCCTGTCCGAATAAATCCTAATCAACTATCTCACCAATCAGAATCCCTTGTACTATGAATGTTCTATTTGCTATTTGCTTGAAGAGAAAACAGACCAAAAATCCTTAAAATTATACCTTTATCATCTAAAAACCATAAGCACTGTTTGTACATAAAAACTAACAACTAAACAGATGGAAATTCATATGAACTCTTCTTATCCAAATAGCCATAATATATCAAAAAAAAAAAAGTTAAACCCTAAGCAACTAATCCCACAAGCCAAGCACAAACCAAAAGTACAAAACTCATCATCTTCGGACCTAAAAATCAGAATCCCTCGTACTATAAATGTTCCATTTGCTAGTTGCTTGAAGAGAAAATAGACCAAAACTCCTTAAAATTATACCCCTCATCATCTAAAAACCATAAACACTGTTTGTACATAAAAACCGACGAACTAAAAAGAAGGAAAATCATATGAACTCTTCTTTTCCAAAAGCAGCCCTAGTATATCAAAAAAAAAAAAAGTTAAACCTTAAGCAACTAAGCTCGATCCAAACAGAAATCTTAGAATCCCACAAGCCAAGCACAAACCAAAAGTGCAAAACTCATCAACTTCGGACCTAATTTTTCTGATTTTCACCAACTTGTAGCAAACAACATGCTCAAAACTCGATTCCCCACCTAACAAAACCACGAAGGACCAACCCTTCCAGCATCAGAATTCAAATCCCAACTCAACAAAAACGAACAACGTGATCAGCCACGCAAAACTGGAAATAAACACAATTGATCGCCATTCACCGTCACAAGATAAGAGCAATCAGCAACAAAACCGAACTCCGAAAAAAACACAAACCTGAAACCGAAGCTAATCGAAGCAGCAGCGACACGATCGAAGGTCGAATCAAAACTCGGCAGAAGCGAATCGATTGGGCTCTAAAGCCATTGGAGAGCTCCGATGAGTAAAGTCCTCCCTGTCTAGGGTTCCCAAACAGGGAAGATATAGAAGGTAACGAGGATCGTAGAGAGAGAGAGAGAGAGAGGGAGAGGGTTCGTGTTCTGAACTGAATTTGATAGACTCACACACACACGGTTCGGTTCGGTGAGAATCAAAACGCGACCACGTGGTGCGTTTTGTGTGAACACGTATTTTAACCGTTGCGGCGCGTGGGGATGTGCGCGAGGGCGCGTGATGCGATTTTTTCAAAAAATGGGAACGAAGGAAGGGGAGAGAGGAGAGGTCTGATTTGAGATAATGGCTTACGTGTCGGTCTGTGATTTGTTATCGATTGGAGGTAGATTTTTTCTTTGGTCAAGTAACGAAACGACGGAGAAAATGCTAAAACGCAGATGGCAATCGTCATGCCTGAGGGATAGCTATATGTGTGTGCTCCTTATTTTATTTTCGGATAAAAAAAAGAAAAAAATAATAATATGGACATAAGTTGATAGTAACGAGGCGATGACACCTCATTTAAAATTATAGATCCGGACAGGTCGCTCCGCTCCCACAAATTCACTTGGGTGGATATAAGTGATTTTAAATGAGGTGTCATCACCTCATTGGATTTGTTAAATTGCAACTGATATAATTTTATATCAGTCAACTGATATACATTTTAACCAAAAAAAGATTAACTTTTGTGTTAAGGATTTCAAGCATAGGACGAAGGTGATACCGTTGGGGGGTTGGACATGAGCGAATTTTCGATATGAACACATCTTTCACTTTTGTTTCGTCTATGGGATCAGGGGACACTATTAGAAAATTTGTCGGGTGTGGTATGATCTTGGGACTTCTGAATTCGAGAAGCCATATGGGGTGTATTTTCGTGCCCCTGACAGGAAAGTAGGACATGCCTATGCTGACAAATGGTTTCGTGGGGAGGATTGGAAAACGTGATACTGAACAGTAGGCAACGGGTAAGGGCTGGCGGTTGGGGCCAAAGAGTTTGAAGCCATGGAAAATCGGAACAGAACAACGTTGGTTGCTCAAAAGAGAGCACGTGCAAGTTTACCTGAGAACTCGATACCTGATGACATGGAAGGGGTATCTGAGGGGGAGATGGCGGATAGGGAGGATCGTGAAATCCCAAGACTAGGAGCCAGGGATAGGGAGTGATCTGATCTGGGTTGGGTTCGGTGCTGGGACCGGATCTGTGGCACGCTTTACCAGGAGGTGCTATACATACCCACTTATCCAATGAGGGATGTTTTAGTTGGTATGGACCAGTTACATGGGATGGATACCTGCAACAAAAGTCTGTGATGACAATACTAGTGTTGGCCTTAATCAGATTTGAAATATTAAATAAAATTTGATGTATTAAATTCGTTTTGTATCCAATTGTTTTCTATTAATCAAAGTGGTGCCCTGTGATCTTTTCCCCTACAACTAAAAAAAAGATTTCAAGCATAGTAGGTTGAATTAATATTGTAGAATTAGTAGTGCAAACAATTTGGATCGAACATGTGAGTACTTGAAATCCAATTGTCTGAATTAGATTTGAGTATGATAATAGCTCGAATAAAAACAATTGTGTATATCAATCAAACGACCAAAATAGTTATGAACTATCGAAACAACATGCAACCCAACGCCGAGGGAAAACCCCATTTGCAATGACCACTTCTTTTACAACATGTTCTCAATTTCTCAAAAATGGACCAACTCTCAAAAGTGACAAAGATCCCCAAGAATGGTCAAGCTCATCAGAAATAGTCGAGCTCTTCATGAAAGACCAAGTTTCTCACATCTTCTCGAAACTAAGTCTTCTCAAGAGACTCTCAAACTACAAAGACAATGATAACGTTTAGTAACCACAAGGAGAGCTCATCGTCTCTCCTCAAACAAGTTAACTAGTTATCGTCGTCCTTCAAATAATTTTATGTCAACATGCTCCAAAAAGACCAATTTGAGTGTTAACATTTCAAATATGATTACACATTTGCTAGTCATATAACAGTGACAAAATTCAAATGCCCTATATCCACTGGTGTGAGATGTAATAAGAAAAATAAGACATTACAAAAGCTTCTAAAACAGACCAGTATCCAAAAACCAGATTCACAATATACCTATCAGTATCTTTGTTGCATCAGTTTGGTTGGAACAAACCTGACCAAGATATGCAAGCAAAAATTTGGTTCATGAGTTGCATAAAGATCATATTCATTCACATACACACATACAATACGAAATATATATGTATGTATATGTAGTCTTCAAGATGATCACTTCAGATAAAGTGTTGCCACATTGAAGCAAAAGCATCAGTTTAAGGAAGTCTTCAACTAGAAATATATATGTATGTATATGTAGTCTTCAAGATGATCACTTCAGATATGGTGTTACCAAATTGAAGCAAAAGCATCTGTGTTAAGGAAATCTTCAAGATCCCAAAATGTTCTTGCAAACAATTCACCAATCACAATCACTCTAACACGGAAAAGCTGGAGGAAAAAGATGAAAATTTTGTATACAATGAACCATGATGACCAAAGGCAACAACATAATGTCAACTATTAAGTGTTTGAATTATGAACGATGAAAGGAGATGCAGAAATATAAAAACATTGATTGTACCAATCAACTGAAACATTCTAATTATTAATCAACTGAGACATAGCGGAATGAGTGGGGAAAAAAAAAAACTTGAAGTAACTTACAGATAGGTTTTGTTAGATAGAATACAGTTGAAGTATTGCATCAGAGCTTCTCAGTCAACCTGATCATAAAGGAATTAACTGCGGCTGAATCCAAAAAGATCCACGAAGATTCAAAGAGCTCGTGGAAGAACTCGGCTCCAATCTCCTCAGCTGCGTTTCTGAATGCAATACCAAATGCATTTCCTTGGACAGCCCCAAGTCGAGGCTTCCCACAAACCCCAACAATCAATACCTTATTCGGCTCTTGAGACAAGCATGCACATAGCAAAGGCTTCATTCTCGCTCCCCTCTCTTTCAACGCATCCATCAGGAAGTAACAGAACTTAGTCAGAGCCTGAGGATAACCCAAGAGCTTTGTGTCGACCGAATCTTCAAGCTTCACCCACCTGAATTTCCTTCCACTTCTTATGCAGCCACTCTTAGTTATTGCTGTACTTCCTTGTCTGAGAATCGCCCTTTGTATCTTGATTGCATGTTGCATACCACCTTTCAGCTTATCAAGATTGCTCAGTGAAAGTGCATCGAAAGCTACCCCAAACTGCTTGGAAGCACAAGAACCATCGGCTTTCACAAACGACTCAAGCAGCGCAGTGACCCCATACACTACATCTGCTGCAGACACCTTTGAGCTGTAGCCGTGTAGCATCAAAAAGCTCCTGTAGTAGAAATCTGTGAGGCCATACTCAGGTAGAAATCTTTCAAACTCATCTTTCATCTTCCGCTTGACTTCAATGTTCATGTACTGAAACTTTTGCTGGCAATCAATGAGTGCAAATCCCATCCGAGCAAGAAGAAGCTTCAGCTTTTTCATTCCATTGTCACTCCATGTCTTCAGTTTTGTGGCAATATACGAAGAACACAGCATAGAATCAAACAAATTCCACTCTTGTAGCAGCATCAATCTAGGCTCATCTTCATATGAAATTCTAGAGGCATCAGGTGCTCGAATCTTTGTTCCATCTTTGAGGGTCACTGAAGTAACTGCATCCAAGTTCCCCGAACTGTTGATATGCTGCTCAAGCTCCATAACCCCAGCTAGGTACCTCTCATCCGTTAACCTCTCGTGAACAAACTGATCCGTCAGAGAAACACAAGCCAACCAAAGCAACTCATTCGTGTTCTTCCTCAAAGAATGCGACAAATCATACATTAAACACCCAGATGGCTTGCCATGGAAAGTACCCATATGATAATATTCCTTCTTCAGCTTCCTAAACACCTGAACCGGATCATCCTCATTTCCTCCCACCTTTCTTCGCTTCCTCGACCCACCTTCATTTTCCTCCTCACTTTCACTATCATCATCCTCTTCACTATCCGACTCTTCCTCAATCTCATCATCACTGTTCAAATCACACGCACTTGACAAAGCCGATACATCAAAATCATAAGCCAGATCAGCCTGGTCCTCATCATCCCGAGAATAAAGAACAACCACACGGTCATTCTGATCACTCAAGTTATGGAGATGAATCGGACGATGGCTATCAACAACAAAAACACGAGCTTGAGGCCCTAAATTCAGAACCTTCCTCAGGTCCCGGTGACACCCCCAATTGATCAAGAGAATCGAAACAGGATCATCAGAGGAACACAAACTGGGTCCTGCATATTTGTGAACCTCTTGAAACGAAGACACCGGATAACAAGCGTACCGAATAGAATCAGACTCAAGAACATGAAATATTATCTTCAGGGCACAGAGTGAATCAACATCAGATGTTGATGGGAATATGAGCAAAGGAGAGTAAGATGAAGCTGTAACCGATTCCCGGAGCCGCGAATAGAAAGACTCTACTCTTTGTTCTCTCACCATGATACTCAAAACACAAATTACAGCTAAAATGAAATTTTCTCTTCAGATCCCCAATAACCCAGAAATTATTTCAAATTTTCAACTCCTGAATGCTTAATTATTCACCCAGTACATGAATCTCAGCAGAAAAATACGAAATTTAGTACAAAAACCGCACAACTGTAAGCAAAATGAGGAACCCAAAACAGCCCCAAACAATTAATCGCTAAATTTCTCAATTGGGTACAGATCTCACCAAGCTACTGAGAGAATTCACTGAAAAATACACCATAAAAACCCATAGTTTGTTTACCTCCAAATCTCCGATGTATCGACGGAAACTTGAGCAGAGAGAGAGACGGAGAACAAAGCTTCAGCTGAAGCACCTGAGATTTGTAAGAAGCCAAATACAGTGGAGCTCCTCTGTGCGGTTTCGCTCTACGAATCGGATCTGATACAGTGAACAGAAAAAGAACGAAAAGAGAGAGATATGAAGGTTTTAACATTTTGGATTTGGATTTGATTCTAATTATTTGGCTTCCAAATTTCAAAATTTTCAACGTACCGCCAAAGTTTGGCGCTAACGTGCAAAAAAAATTGGACTGTGGGAGTCTTGAATTCTCTCTGACCTGGTCGTGGCTGATTCTATGGTAAAATGACCGTATTGCCCCTGATCAGTTCAATATTTATTTATTTATGGATTAATTACAGGTTCCGACCATGTATTATCATTCATTTGTAAATAACTATTATGAACTACCAAATTAACTTTTAACTACCATATACTTTCATTCCGTTAACAATTAAGTCCTTCGTCCAAATTCATCAGTAAACTTTGACGGAATCTTCATTTTTTGTAAAAATGACGATTTTGGAAGTTTCTCTTGGTAGTGGAGATGGAGAAGGGGAAGTCATTCTCTTTCTTCTTCTTTTTTTAATTATTATTATTATAAAAATAAAAAAGTGCATTTTGGATAAAATTTGGGAGAAATTTGGACGGAGAAGCAAATTGTTAACGACATGAAAGTACATAGTAGTTAATTTGATAGTTCAGGATCGGGGTAAGCAATTACTATCATTCAAGGATAAAACGTGTTTGGTTTGATAAATAACTAAACCAACTCGTATAAAGACAACATGATAAATTAACTCTCGCACAAAAGCTACTTCGAGCAACTGTCCTCCTTACGACCATGATTTTGGGGCGGTGAGGAGCCAAATACATAGTTTCCATCGAATGATAGCTTATAGTTTAGATGATACGGCGTGAACTTTCTACAGCACGCAGTGTTTCCCGACAAACACAGAAACTCGTTTGTCGATATCATATTTGTTTTCACAAAATGAGTTGGCATTGCTTAACAGAAAATGTAACAATTAACTACCTCGTATTTATTGAAAGTTTCAAACCATTCATTTTGTTGTTGCTAGTTGTCACATGTTAGACCCAAGTTTTGTAGATGCAACACACATGAGATGTTGGGAAGATTTTATTTTCATTGGCTTCAAAACAATGAGTAATTGCACATGAACCTCATTTACTTTACACGTTTTGCACATGAATACTCTAAAATTTTATTTTAACTTTGACTATCATGTACTATGTCTGGGGGCTTCTCCGTCACGGAATATTCTATTTTTAATAGAATTTTCTTTTTTTTAATCACGTGTCATGCGCATAACTTAATTTTTTTTTCCGGAAATACTCATTTTGCCCTTCTTTAACATTCAAGAACACACGAATGTTTGAAGTTTTTAGCGAGATTTCGGCGACCAATTATCGCCGGAAACTAGAAAAACGTGTCGAAAACTTCATAAGTTAGCCACAATTTTCAAAAACCCGCCGAAAAACTCAGAAATCAAAAGTCAAGCAAAATCACGTGCAAAACATGTAAAATACATGATAGTCAAAAGTTAAAATAAAACTTGAAAATGTTCATGTGTAAAACATGTAAAATACAAGGGTTCATGTGCAATTACCCCTCAAACCAATGGTCAAATGGCAAATTGACCAGTAGTTTTTGACTCCTTGTTTTGCAATTCTCCTACCAACATGTTCATTGAAGTCTCTTACAAAACATGTTGACCAACTTCTAAACTTTAACACAAACAATAACAAGGTACGTTTTCGATACTATGTACCAAAACATGTTGACCAACTTCTAAACAACACAAACAGTAACAAGGTACGTTTTCGATACTATGTACCAAAATCTGACTTGAGCGTCGGAGGAGTTTCGACATAACTCGTCAATAACACCATGAAAACGCTGCACATATGGTTAAGAACATAACTCGACAGTGAAATAAAAGAATATGTATCTGGTCATTTCATTTCCAGCCAAATATAATTACGCATCTGGAAGTCGAATAGTGCACATTCAAAACAAGCTAAATCGGGGAAACAATGATGAGAAACAAAACAAAATGGGACACGTTTACACGTCGTGTTCAGTATCACAAAAAGCACACAGGCGGATAAATAGCGAAATAGGTGCACTCTGAAGAAGCCGCTCTGCACGGAGAGAACCCTTCGACAGTATTTACAAAAGTCCAACACGCCTTATAAATTTATCGGATTCACAAGACTCATTTTCTGCCCCATGGGAAGCAGCAAATCTGTAATGTACAGCAAGAACCGAAAATAAATTCTATGCGTATATCAGACAGACGAAGCAAAGAAAAGTAAAATGCAGATTAGCGGTTGATAACGAACCTTAGAGCCGCTACTTGCAGCTGGCCTTCGGACATGGTTGTAAGATGAGTCAGCATTGGTGTCGGGTACCCTCCCACCGCCACTCTGCCTCTCCTCTCGGACTTTGTTGAAAATATGGGTATAACCATCTGCAGATGCAGGGTTATTCTCGTCCCATTCACCGAATTTTGGGACAGCAGCGCCTTTGTCGGGCTGTTGTATTAGAACCCACGTCAAAAACAAATTAGAACAATAGTAATAACATTGGGATTGTTTCGTCGGATACTAAAAAAGTTGTCTAAATCGCACAAGAACATGGCTTAGATGACGGTCAATGAGAATAATCAGCTGCCTAATAAGATACGATAAGTTTATACAAGATTGTTTCTTTTTACTAAAAATGGAAAGGAAATCAGAAAAAGAACTCACCGATTCATCGCCTCGAGTAGGTGGTCTCATTCTTGATCTTCCCGGAGTACCGTGGCTACTTTCATATGAGCTCTTTCCTTCCCAGGCGGGAGAGGTACCAGCGCCTCTTCCAGCGGCCCTTGCATGGGGATGAAGTGGTGACCGATCTATGCTCTGCTCAGACCCAATACTTCGTCCAGTAGGTCTTTTTGGTGCATCACCGGGAGTCGCTCCACGGCCTCCATAACGTTGATCACCAGAAGTTCTGCGACCCACATTGTCATTACGTGCTGGAGAATCAGCAAATTGCTTGACGTCACCCTCTTCCTTGTTCCTTCCCGCTCCCCTTCCGACTAACTCCTCTGGTTCCGGTTTGGCTTTGGGAGGAGGAGCTCGGGCATTAGATGAATCATCAGAATACATATCCGGGTTCTCTTGGGGGTCGTTTGGATTTACCATCTTTCCACCAGTTCGACCCTTCCTTGCTTTATCGAAGTAAGCAGTATACGGAACATCTTTTTCACTTTCCCAATTGCCAAACTTTGGCACGTGCGAACGTTGTTGCTGAAACGGAAAAAAAGTTGTTAAAATTATCAGCCACGAAACTGCGACATTTTTCATCACATAACACGTTTATGCAAGATTGAGTTCAAGCAAGACATTATCGGCAGAGTCACAGACTCATAGTATTGCTAGGAGGAAGAGAACCAGGAAAAGAAATATAGCAACATGTTTGGCTTTAGACAATATGGTAAATTCTGAAACTGTAGCAAAAGGCTTAATTTTGTAGGTTTACGGTATGTTAAAGAAAGACGGACCAGTGGACGAGACTAAAGCATATAATGTGATAAACTCTGCTATTCTTAATACATTGGGTGCAATAACCAAGTTGTGAATGATTTCCGGGCACATTATATACCATGAAACGTGTAAATTACATACCTAGACAAACTTAAATCGCAATAAACGGAAATTTTCACATATGTTAGCTATCTAGGACTGCTCCGACATATTAATCAAATACTATTTGTAACCAAGATCAGTGATAATGATTGAAGAGAAGTACGGAGAATGAAACATTTCACCCGGTAAAAGCAAAACAAAAGTCTAAAACACAAATCAAAACATAAACATTCCATGTAAAACCTGCAAGGTTACACTTTGTGATCCTAAAGCCCAAGTTATAAGAATCATCTTGTTAATCAAGACGGAAAAATATAGCAAATAAAACAAGAAGAGAAGTAAATTGGACACGGGATGAAATGATGGATCTGCAAGGGTACCAAAGAAACCTATGCTTTACTACAACTTAGTCACAATCAGTATAAAAAAATACGACTCCCTTCGCCCCAAAATGAGTGTCTTGTTCGTCTTGCATTTTTGTCCCAAAATGAGCTTGTTCTTTCTTTTTTAGGAAGTTAGTCATCTATGAAATATCAATAGTATCCTTATAATAAGTTAATTAGTATCCATTGACTTGAGGCTACATAAGGAAATGTACAAAACTAATTTTTCTCAAAATGGAAACCAAGACACTCATTTTGCGACGGAGAGAGTATTAGATATTCATGTAGGAAAATAAGATTGAATTAGGGGAAGGTAAATACGGCCATGTTTCTTCACTTAACAGCCTTAGAAAAGCACAACTTCTTCTCCATAATTCTAAGATACTCTTCATCAAAACGACAAAACTAAGAAGGCTGAACGGATTGTTGTTTTTTGTGTCTAGAAATAAGTAGGCACTTTCTGAAAATTAGAAGGAAAAAAAAGAGAGCAAAAACTTGGAATTTTTTTACAGCAGATTTGGAAGGATAAGCTCAATACAATGTAACTTCAGGGCCACCGTGCATAATGCACTACAGAACCACATATCATCTTCCAATACTCAAACAGACGTAATGGTAACCAACAGTAACATATAGCAATATAACCGGTATACCATCAATACACTTGGATCTTGGCTCAAAACCTACTTTTGGACTTCTTTTTCAACGTTTTGGCCTACTTTTCCACTTCATCCAAGGAACGGGATGACAAATGGCATCTGAACTCTTATCATCCAAAGCCAATAACTCGTTCCAGATAATCTTAAACATCACAATTTATCTAGAAGAGCAATATTGTATTTCTGACACATAAGTTACAGAAAAAAATAGCTGCATTAACTTTAGTTTTTCATTTAAACTAAAGATACTACAAGACAAGCAAAATTACATCCCAAGATTCCCAACAAATAGTTCAGATAAAGATAAAATAAAATGAAAGGTAAATGTTCTATTTTGACATGAGCTTCAAATTACAAGAATCCAATGGTGCACCATGCATTAACCAAACTGCAGATCCCTAAGCGCGCGCGCACACACACACACAAAAATCCACAAAACTGAAACAGCTCAATGATTGAGCAGTAAAACCTGGAACACAGACATCAAAATTTGGCAGCTTACAATTGAATCAAAGGATCCAATCCTTTCAAACTACGATAAAAAAGAAGAAACTAGACACCGAAAAGGCAAAAACCAGTAAACCACTAGCTTGCTGATCAACACTTCCCAGACAATTTTAAGGCTCATATCCATAAACACACACAAAAACACAAACCCATCTCACCATAACACCCAATCTTGTTATATAATTACATCACCAAACAGATTATACAAATCCCAGCATTGACAGGCACAAATGCACAATACTAATTAACCTCAAACAGACCGAGTCCACAATCAAAGAATCCCCAGATCAATCATCACAAATTAACATAAAAGGCAACACCATAGATGAAACAAAAAAGCATAACATGAAATCAAAATCAGATCTTTCTCTTATACTTGGACCCAGTAAAACAAAAAAGGTCCATTTCTCATCATAACCAAGCACACCTTTTAGGAAACAAGAACACACAGCAAAAACCACATGGAACACTGAATTGAGAGAAAGAGAAGGTTAAGCTTACCGCCATGGTAGCTTTCTCTCCGCAAAATTCGGAAGGAAACCCTCAAATGACAGACCTCAGTTTCCGAGGAAAAGTTGCAACTTTTTTCCTTTCTGGGTAAAATAAAAAAGAACCCACTTTCAGATTTCAGAGAAAAACAAAGCTTCCTCCACAGAAGAACCCTTCAACAATCCAACCAGAGAGAAATAGCTGAAGAGCTTAGAAACAAAAATGTGGAGGAAGAAGAAGAAGATGAGAGAGAGGTTTATCAACCATTGACCGACGCCACCGGTCATATTTGACCATTCTTTCTCCTCTGTAAAAGTCTCTGTTTCTTCTCAGTTTCAGATGTCCCTCTCAACAACACACCATTTTTTACTCGAATTTATTAAAGTTTCAATTTTTTTCACAATTTTTCCAGTTCCAGACCGATTTTGATTCTTCCCAGAAACCAAATTGCATCAATTCAGCTCTGGCAATAGCTTTTCTTTGTTGATTTTTTTAATTTTGGAGTGTAAATATTGGT
>JAYMTK010001575.1:0-15922 GCA_036897405.1 Pelargonium myrrhifolium | reverse complement strand
ATAAGTGATTTTAAATAAGGTGTCATAATCTCATTGGCTTTGTTTAGTTGCAACTGATATAACTTTATATCAGTCAACTGATATACATTTTACTCTCTATATATATAATACTTTAAAACGCAGACAAAAAATACAATAATTTATGGCAA
The DNA here is from genome assembly GCA_036897405.1 of Pelargonium myrrhifolium. Classification (NCBI taxonomy): domain Eukaryota; kingdom Viridiplantae; phylum Streptophyta; class Magnoliopsida; order Geraniales; family Geraniaceae; genus Pelargonium; species Pelargonium myrrhifolium. Next base: position 15,773 of record JAYMTK010001575.1, on the reverse strand, counting down.
ATACTAAAAATCACATTAGCAAATTAGTGAGCACTAAATAAAGAAATATTTCCGTATTTATATCTTCTTCATCAGAACTGAAATCAAACACCAACCGTCCAATCCAAACTCAACGGCCGATCCACAAGCCACGTGTCACAGTGTCACCTTTTTCATTCTCAAAGCAATCCAAAAATAAAAAAACAAATCAAAATTATAGTAACAGACTTCAGAAACTAATTTTCTCATACTCTTAAATTTTTCTTTTTTAATTTTCTCTCGTTTTCTCGCCACCCAAACAGCCGAGAAAGAGAAGAAAAAGGAGCGAAATCAACGCGATGAGGCCACAGAAGACGCCGATCCACGCCGTGTCGATGTGGATTCGGCGGCAACCGCCGAAGGTGAAGGGGTTTCTGGCCGTGGTGACGGGCATTGCGGCTCTGCTCATGCTGCGAATCATCGTCCACGATCACGATAACCTCTTCGTCGCTGCCGAGGCGGTTCACTCCATTGGAATTTCGGTGCTCATTTACAAGCTCATGAAGGAGAGGACTTGTGCAGGTGAAAAATTTCAGATGATTAATTTATGGCGTTTTTTGTTCTAATATTTTTTGGAAATTTGTGAGGATGTTGAATTAGAAATGGATGCGAATTTCTTTGAATTTTGTGTTTTTGGATTTGTATATGTGTGTGTAGTGTGGCTTTATGAGAAACTACTGTTTCATTGATTTCATTGTTGAGTTGATTGTTTTTGTTTGTTTTGTGAATTGAGGATTTGTTTCCACATTTAGAATTTGTATATGTATGTGTAAGTATATATAAATTTGTTTTGTTTTTTTTGTGTATGACTTTACTCATAATCCTATAGAAAACTTGAAGACATTTAATATGAAACGGGGGTGGTAATAGTATCATAAAGCTTGAACATCTAGAGATGAGACTCATCAAGCAATGCCAAGCACAAGTTGCAATCAACAATAGAAACCATCACATAAAGAATATATGATTCTTAATTTGTTCCCCGTTCTTTGCCTTATTTTGTGAATTGGAGATTCTTTTTTGTTGTTGTAGGATTTAACTCTACTCGATAAAGTTTTATTTTTTTGTATGGATTTACTTCTAATCCTATAGTTAACTACTATTTTATTGATTGTACTGTTGAGTTGATTGTTATTGTATATTTTGTTATTGTATGGCTTTAGCTAATCCTATAGGAAACTACTATTTTATTATTGAGTTGATTGTTCTTGTTTATTTGTGAATTGGAGTTTTTTTTTTTGTAGGATTTAACTCTACTTAATAAAGTTTTACTTTTTTGTATGGATTTACTTCTAATCCTATAGGAAAGTACTATTTTATTGTGGAGTTGATTGTTCTTGTTTATTTTGTGAATTGTTCAGCGTTTCTATTTTTACTGTAAAATCTAACTCTACTAGATATTTTTTTTGGTTATCGAATTTATTGATCAAAGGGTGATTCTGTTTATGTTGGTCTTCAAATTGAGCATTTGGAACTTGGAAATAAGAAAAATGGAATTTTGTTGCGTGCTTACTTATTGATTTTTGCATTGTTTTTCCATGTTTGGTAAATGAGAGGAAATAAAGAAGAATGAGAAATTTGGGAATTTTAGATTTCTATTTATTTAGGACAAAAGACGAGTCTAGCTCAATTCATTAGCTTAGCTTGACTTTCTATTTTTGGTAGTTGAAAATGGCATAGAAGAATACAAGATTCTTAATTTGTTCCCTGTTCTTTGCCTCATTTTTCTCTTTTTCCAAACACCGAATTCATGGTGAAGGGGTATAGGGAGCTATCTGCAAATGAGGCTAAGTATAGGGTATTTATCCGCAATTTTCCCAATTGCAAAATGTTGTCTTCATATTTGTTTGTGAAAATTAACTACTTATTTTGTCTTTTCGAATTGAAACTTCTACTTGGCATTTCGTAGTCGAAGGTTTCATGATATGTATCATTTTCTATGCACAACATACTTGCATTCATCAAACTTCTATTTCAGTCTCTTTAGCTTAGAGATTTAGAAAAACCTTGTATTGTTATAGTTTCTTTCTCTTACTTTTGGATGATGTGCAGGACTCTCGCTTAAATCTCAGGAGCTTACGGCTATTTTTTTAGGTGTTAGGCTTTACTGCAGTTTTGTTATGGAATATGACATACACACCTTACTCGATTTAGCTACATTGGCAACAACCCTATGGGTTATTTATATGATCCGCTTCAAACTAAAGTCTAGTTACATGGTGGAAAAAGACAACTTCGCGATATATTATGTGGTGAGTTTTCCAAAGTTCATATCTGTTATGTTCGGTATTTTTGTGAAGCGATGTTTTCTCATAGAAAGTGATGCGTGCGTGTAAGCAAGTTTGTTACAGTCAACACACAAAGTGTGGGTTATTTTATGAAAGTGATGATATTGTTGTTCACAAACTTTGTCCAAAGAAACTTGGATACTTCATGCCTCAAATTGGTCCTCTAATTTATTTTTGTTCTAATTTAGCCTCCTTAGTATTTACTATGTGCCAAATTGGTCCCTAGGGTTACTGTATTGGAACAAAATGGATCCTAAAGGGACTAAATTGGAACAAAAATCAAATTGGGGACCAATTTGACACAAAATGGATTCTAAAGGGATTAAATTGGAGGATCAATTTGACACAAAGTGGATACTATTAACTAAGAGGACTAAATTGAAACAAAAATCAAATTAGAGACTAATTTGACACATAATGGATACTAAGTGAACGATTTTGAAACATAATCCTTTTATTATTTTTAATCTGTTTTCTTCGAAGTAATCTCCTTGGTAATGAATTTGGATGCAGCTGATACCTTGTGGCGTGTTAGCCTTATTGGTTCATCCGACAACTTCTCATCATATTATAAACAGAATCTCGTGGGCATTTTGTGTATATTTGGAAGCTGTTTCAGTACTGCCTCAGTTGCGGGTCATGCAAAACACTAAGGTACCAATTCACGAATTTGAAAAGGAATATACTTATGACGTGTTTCAGATTGAACCAGATGCTACTTTCTCCTTGTATCTCATCTTCCTTATCACTTTCAGATTGTTGAACCATTCACGGCTCATTATGTATTTGCACTGGGTGTTGCTAGGTTCCTCAGTTGCGCCCATTGGGTTCTCCAGGTTTGATCTCAATAAGTTGAATCTATAACTTGCTTTGAGTTAGGCTTATTATTATGTGCTCATGAATTTTGAATGCGCGGGTCCCTTCCGGGGAAACGTTCACCATGCATGTGAATATGATGTGCATTGTCTCCGTATTGTCGGGAGAGTTAGGTCGTTTACTTATCCATTTCGTGCTAGGATATCTAGATTGCTCAAGTAGGCATTTATTAAATAGTTAAGGTGGCGTAAGTTGCTGTTTGAATAACTTACCGAGCGAACCGTTTGCTAAACTTTCGTAACTACTATTAGTAGAGGGAGAATCTATGTTGAATTATAGTATAGTGCTTGTTGATGAGATATCTCGATTCTCGCATTGTTTATAAAACTTGCAGTTGAAGCAATGGCAGTGGTACTGAGTTAGCTCAACTAGAGCTAGCAATTTGGACCGGGACCCGCAGACACCTGCAGTACGACCCACGTTTTGAGGGCTTGGGTCACATACAATAGACACGACTAATTTTGGGTCATATCGGGTTGGGCAACCACACTCAACCCAATTCTTTTTTATGTAAAACCCAAATTCCGCACAAACCTGCACCTCTTGCGGGTTGGGTTTGGTCTCTTTAACCCGAACCTGGGAAAACTTGACCCGGACCCGGAACAATTTGTCTATTAATGTGTTTGGACGGGAAGAGAAAGAGATATACTAAGATTATGACACCTAAGTTATCGTCAAGTCTCCTGACATGGTTGTTGCTAATTTGCTATGATTTTCGTTTCTCTGATGGATACGAACTCTTTAGATTTACGTCTTTTGTTAATGTGTAATTCTATTGATTCCGACAGGTCTTTGATAGTCGTGGACACCTGCTTGTAGCACTGGGCTATGGATTATGGCCCTCTATGGTTCTTCTCTCTGAAATTATCCAAACTTTCATCCTAGCGGATTTTTGTTATTATTATATGAAGAGGTTGGTCGCATATTTTTTTGAGGGAAATCGTAGATACCTCTTCGGAATTACGTCTGTTTTGGATCACTTGTTACTATTTTCACGACACATACGTACCCTGATCTATTCTCGAAGTCTTGATCACGTGCAAGTCTTATGAAATTTTCTAAAATTACAAAATTACCCTTTTGTGTTATGATTCACCCTTGCATATTATTGATGTAATTTGGAAAGTTTCACCGTAATTTATTGGAATTTGGGGAACTTTCTACATTCCATCGATATTATGCAAGTTGAATCACTATACAAAAGGGCAATTTTGGAATTTAAGAGAATTTTGTACTATACCTGGCAAATCGGGCCACAAGATTCACATTTCGGCCCTACCTTGCCCCACTAAGTGCCGAGGCACATTAGATCTGACGAAAAGTAGTTAAATAAACATACGTGCATTGTTTTGCCTGTCCCGTGGCCCACATTGCCAGGTATATATAATTGTGATGGACAATGACTTCGGGAAAATTCAAGGCAATTATGTGTCGCAAACTAAAACAAGTTTTGGGCGATCACGTGCAAAAGAGACATAGTTCAGGGAATGTATGTGCTTATTACTTTACCCTTTGCAGTGTTTTCGGAGGACAACTTGTCCTACGGCTTCCTTCTGGAGTTGTGTAACCGAAGATCCACGTTCGTTGTAGTTTACGTGCAATCCGCCATCTGAAACCGACTCCGTCGGGCAATTTGGCCGGATGTCCATTTAATTTCTCACTTCCTTTCGTCCTCGTCGCCAGAAATTGTGAGTTGCTTGTAAAGTTGGGAATGCAGAAACTTGGAATAGTTATTTATATATATCTTCAAATCGCGGTTTTCGCCTTTTTTTTTTGCAGCTCGATTAGCTCACTAATCTCATGCTCAATTTTATTTTTTGATTCTCTTGGTTGTACAAAACTTGTGATGTTTTTGTTAATTTTTCTGAGTATAGATAGCTTCTATAAATGGAAAGTGATGCTTTTAAAAGCCTACAACCACTTTTGTTGTGCATGGTTTAAGCTTCTTTATTTTTGGCCTTTTCAAATGGACTTGTTTTGTGAATGATGATATGTGAATGGGGAAAATGAATGGTTGTGATTGAAGTATCTCATGAAATCAATGGATCACATTCTTTCATGATGATGTTACTAATTACGAGTCAAAGTTCACTTCCCTCGTTAGAGAAAAAAGAATTTCAGCAGGAGTTCGTGTTGAGACTCAGTTAAGTTATCAAAACCTAATGTTTTTTATTACAAATTTTGTAAGTTGGACGTGGATGATGTGTTTTAATAATGTATATTAAGAATGACCTCCTGCAACCTCCACTGAGACAACAGAAACGAACTATAGAGTTAACGTAATCACTAAAACACGATTTAAAGCAAAAGAAAAAAAAATTTAATATGCTCGTAACCGCAAATCAACATATAGTGAATGCAAAGATGATAAAGAGACATCTATAAGTGGGTTGAACGAGAATATGAAGTAGTGATGATGAAACCATCAAAACAACACTACTAATCAGACCGAAAGTGTTAAATTTGTGTTTATCCAATAAGTAATGATATGAGGCAGGAGGGGAGGAGTCCAGTGCCTTCGGTCTTAGTTCTCTGGGTTTTGTCAAGCTCGTGTATGAGAGCTTTTGTTGTTTTTCGCTCAGCGATTCAGATGGCGCACTTGTTTGCGCATACATCTGACTCTATGTCTGATGCGTTGAATCGGTTGTTGTATTGCTGATTGTTTCTGTTTGATGATATGTTTATCTTCAAAAAAAAAAAAAGTAATGATATGAATAAAAAGGAATTGAACTATTGCTGATCACAAAAAGATCTACGATGGTTCAAAAGAACAACTTTGACGAGAACTAGGAAGATCAAATTAGAACAAAAGTATAGATTAAATACACTTTGGATTAAATCGAAACAAACTAAATTTTTTGGGGTATAAGTTCAAATATACAAAAGTTTAAGGGCTAAATAGTAACATTATTTATAACTTTTTTTTAAATTTACGCGGCAATTCCCATGTCAGATTACTAAAATACCCTTACAGAAGCGGGAATTTTTTTATACTCGTAGTTGATTCTGAGCTAGTGAGTCTCTAGTTATTGAAGAGGCTCTGTTTGGTTTCCGAGAAAATGGAGAAGGAAAATGAAGTGCTCTGTTTCTACGTTATTCCTTCTAGAGCTTCTTTCATGGTGAGTTTTCCAGATCCACTAGTAATGCCTTTCGTTACATGTTTTGCTTTTTTATTTTTCTTCTTCTCGTAATTATACCTTGATTTTCTGTTTGGATCCTGAGAAAATCTAGTATAGGAAAATCAGATCTGAATGGAGGAGAAGTAATCAGAATAGAACCATAGACGGACCTTGTACTCTCTGACCATGTTTATTGAATTGAGTTGTTACTGACCTCTCTGTCCATTTCTGTTTTGTTTTTCCAAATTTAAGATTTAGGGTTTTCTATTTCTTGATTTGGGGAACAAAAAGACATTTTCTGGGAATTGTGTGGAAAGTGTTCCATTTGTTTTCTCAGTTTTGTTTCCAATTTGATTTTTGTTCTAATTTGGTCTCCAAACTATCCATATTCTTCTAATTTGGTTCATATTTTATCTCAAATTGGTCTAATCCATAATGATGCCGTTGAATTAGGTTGGAAATTGATCTCATCAATAAATTTTGCCAACATAAGTGTCGTGTGGTCGCCACACGTCAACAAAAAACAAAAATCAGAAATATTGACATTAATTCAGCCTCGTTTGACGTATGAATTGGACCATTTCAAAACAAAATAGCATAGTTGGGGACCAAATTGTAACAAAAATCAAATCGGGTACCAATTCAAACCAAAGTGTATAGTTAGGGGACTAAAATGAACATTTTTCATTTGTTTATTGACACAAGTAGTTAATGAATCAAAACTATGATCCTATTTATTTGGTTTTATGAAGTTCATGGGTTTGATTGCTATTTTTATTTTATTTTATTGTGGTGGGTGGCACTTAAAGTCCAGTTTCTGAGGTCTATAATAAACTATCAAATATAAAACTTTAGCTAGCAACATAAAATATTATGGTTCCACAGTCTTCAGAGAAAAATAGTGTATTTGTGGAAATAAATATGTACTATCTGATGTATGTGATAGATACAAAAGTCCACCATTAACAGTTTTGCTCTTGCTTGATAGATTAATTTGCTTTGCATAACAATCTTCTGTTCTTGGCTTGGTTTTGGCAAATCAGGCATGGCCCTTGGAGAGATCGTCTTGGGTGCATTTCTCAAAGTGTTGTTTGACAAATTGGCCTCTACCGAGTTTTTGAGCTATGCTCGCAGAGTACTTGGGATTGATACACAGGCCTTGAAGAAATGGGTGAGCATGTTGTCGACTATCCAGGCAGTACTTATGGATGCGGAGGAGAGGGAAGTCAGTGACCCGGCTGTGAAGATTTGGCTTGACGAGCTCAGAGATCTTGCTTACGACGCAGAGGACGTATTGGATGAGATTGCCACTGACGCTTCAGCTCAAAAGCTGAAAAGAGAGCCTCAAGCTTCCACTAGTAAGGTACGGAAACTCTTGCCCGGTTGTTTCAAGCGTGACAGTTCACATGTTATATCTAATGTTAGGATGGATTCGAGGATAAAGGAAGTCACTGAAAGATTGCAATATATAACTGCGAAAAAGAACGATCTTGGCTTGAGAGAAAATGTTGTAGCGAAGAGGTTTAACACAAGACGGGTTGCAATACGAGCCACTACTAGTTTGGTAGACGAGTCTCGTGTTTACGGGAGGGAGAAGGACAAACGGGCAATTCTTGAATTGTTATTTCGTGGCGAAGGTAGTGATAATGATGAAGTGAGTGTGATTCCTATTGTTGGTATTGGAGGTCTCGGAAAAACAACTTTGGCTCAGCTTGTGTACAATGATGACATAGTGAAATCGTCATTTGAGTTGCGAGCATGGGTTTATGTTTCGGAAGATTTTGACATTGAGAGCTTGACGAGAAGCATCCTACAGTCTGTTACTTCAAATAGATATAATGGCATGGATTTGAACTGGCTTCAAGAAAAGCTCAAGGAGGCTCTATCCGGGAAAAAGTTCTTGATTGTTTTGGATGATGTTTGGAATGAGAACTACGAAAGATGGGATTTTTTTTGTAATCCCTTTAGAACTGAAGTGTCGGGATGCAAAATCATAGTGACATCTCGAAACACAGGCGTTGCTTCAACGATGGGTATTGCTCAACCATACCATCTTAAAGGATTGTCGGATGAGGATTGTTTGTCTCTCTTTGCCCGTCATGCATTGGGTGCTCTCAGCTTTGACGCACACCCGAATCTAGCAGAAGTAGGCTTGGAACTGGTGAACAAATGTAGCGGCTTGCCTCTGGCTGCAAAGACTTTGGGAGGCCTCCTGCGCACGAAACTAAATCCTGATGAGTGGAGAGGCGTATTGGATAGCGAGATGTGGGACTTACCCGAGGAGAAAAGCAGTATCCTTCCGACTCTAAGATTGAGCTATTATCACCTTCCTTCCCATTTGAAACGGTGTTTTGCCTATTGTGCTTTATTTCCAAAGGGCTATATACTTGACAAGGACGAGTTAGTTCAAATGTGGATGGCGGAGGGTCTTTTGCAGCAATCTAAAGAAGACAAGCAAATGGAAGATGTCGGATTTGAATACTTCTCTGATTTGATCTCGCGGTCCTTTTTTGAGCCATTGAGTAGCGTTGGAGCTCAGGTTGTGATGCATGATCTTATCAATGACCTATCCAAAGATGTTGCTGGAGATGTGTACTCTCATTTGAGAAACAAGTTGGTAAAGCCTCGACATATATCATTTTCCATCGGCGTGCAAGATGTCGCTGAAAGATATAAACCCTTCAATCAAATGAACTGTTTACGAACATTCATAGCACTTCGCTCTCCAAGACTTAAACTACCTGTGCGGCCACATTTATCTTCTAAGGTATTACTTGAGTTGTTGCCTGAAGTTAGTCGTTTAAGAGTATTGTCACTCAGTCACTATAAGATAGAGGAATTGCCTCGTTCAGTTTGCTGCTTAAAGCATCTTCGGTATCTCAATTTGTCTCATACCGACATCAGATTCTTACCCGAATCAGTGAGTTCTCTTATCAACTTACAGACGTTGCTGCTGAGCCACTGTATGTTTCTCATGGAGTTGCCTCGAGACATTGGGAATCTGATCAACTTGCGTTACCTTGATATTGCTAGAACTAACTCACTTCAAGAGATGCCGGCTGGGATTGGAAATTTGAAAAGTCTTCGAGAGTTGTCAAAATTCATTGTTGGGGGAGATAACAGGGTCGGGATAAGAGAATTAGGAAGCTTTCCTAATCTTCGAGGACGTCTTTGCATTTTAGGGTTGCACAATGTGGTAGATGTTCAAGATGCAAAGCTTGCCAACTTGAAGGATATTCACGGTCTTGATGACATGCACATGGGATGGAGTTTGAAATTTGATGCTACCCGAAATGCTGAAGTTGAAAAGCTAGTGCTCGAGTCTTTACACCCGTCTCATACAAACCTCAAAAGGCTTTCGATTTGGAACTATGGTGGCGCCAAATTCCCGTCTTGGATAGGGAATCCATCATTTTCCAACATTGTGTGCCTTCTACTTCATGGTTGCAAAAGAATCGAGTTGTTGCCTTCAGTTGGGAGGCTTCCCTCCCTCAGAGACTTGAGGATACGAGGCTTGGATAGTGTAAGAATTGTGGGTTCTGAGTTCTATGGGGATGGGGATGGGGATGGGAATGACTTTCCTTTCCCGTCGTTGGAGACGCTATGCTTTGAAGATATGCCCGAATGGATGCTATGGCTTTCCTCTGCTGATCATGATGTAGTCGGGAGAGATTTCCAATATCTTCGAAAGCTTGAGATACGCAACTGTCCAAAGCTGATCAGATTACCAAAGGGAATTATGCAGAGCAAGAGCTACATTTCGTCTCTTGAAATGTTGAGTATCCGGAGCTGTCCATCTTTCACATTCTTTCCAGCAGACGAGTTGTCCACCAATCTAATCAAACTTTACATTGAGCACTGCGAGAACCTCACATTTCTCCCCAATCAGATGCAGAACCTCACTTCTCTTCGGTCTCTGAGACTCGAAAACTGCCCAAGGCTCGAGTACTTACCAAGAACGGGTTTGCCCCGCAACCTCATCAAGCTTCACATTGAGCATTGCTCAAGTATCCAGCAGCCAATGTCGCGGTGGGGCTTGCACAGGCTCATCTCTCTTTCGAAACTCACCATCATAGGTGATTGTTCTCAAGACAGCACGGTCTCCTTCCCGAACAATGACTGCATTGTCCCTTCAACTATTTCCGTTGTTTACATCTCAAATCTACATAATCTAGAATCCTTATCCGATGGACTCCTGAAACTCACATCTCTCAAAGAATTAAGTCTCGTCAAATGCCCGAAGCTCGAGTACTTGCCATCAGAAGGTCTTCCCTCCACACTCGAATATCTCTCCATCAGTGATTGTCCTCTCCTGAGGCAGCGTTGCCGGAGGGAGAAAGGAGACTATTGGCCCATCATAGCCCACATCCCTAAGCTCCACATACATTAGGTATGCCCATTTACCAAACTCTAATTTATGATTGCTTATGCTCTTTCACTTGTGCATATATAACATCCTTGGAGAACCATAGCTATTATAGATTTTGTGGTGTGTTTTTGGAGTACCTTGTTCTTTCTATCTTGACAAGTTACTCCCTCCGTCTCAAAATGATTGTCATATTTCTCTTACATTTTTTGTCCCTAAATGAGGGTCTTCTTTGTTTTTTAGGAAACTAGTTATGCATGAAATGACAATAGTATCCCTGTAATAGGTTAGTTAGTATCGCCCGTTACATTGAAAGAATGTCATGTGGGACACCACTTCAAAGATTAAAATTTAGGAGTAATTGCACATGAACCCCTGTACTTTACACGTTTTGCACATGAATACCTTAAAGTTTTATTTTAACTTTTGACTACCTTGTACTTTACACGTTTTGCACATGATTTTGTTTGATTTTTGATTTTTGATTTTTGAGTTTTGAGTTTTCCGGCGGGTTTTTTAAAATTACGGCAAGCCTATGATGTTTCCGGCTATAATTGGTGGCCGAAAACTTCAAACATTCATGTGTTCTTAAATGTTGAAGAATGACAAAATGAGCATTTTTGGAAAAAAAAAAATAATAAGTCATGTGCATGACACATGATTAAAAAAGGGAATATTCTGTTAAAAATGTAATATTCCGTGACGGAGAGGCCCCCGGTATAGTACATGATAGCCAAAAGTTAAAATAAAACTTTAAGGTATTCAAGTGCAAAACGTGTGAAGTACATGAGGTTCATGTGCAATTACCCCTTATAGTAACTATTAACATATTTTATATCGAAATAGTGTGAAGTTTGTTACCACCTGATATCTAAGTTGGTGAAGAGTTCAAATGTAACATTGCTCTTATTATCTATAAACTCTAATGATTTTGTTCACATTTTGATATGTTCTTGTGCTAACAATTTATGAATTTTTTGCTTTGAAGTCATCTTTTTTGTGGGGATACATATTCTCTTCATTGGTTGGAGGAGCTTTGGTGGACAAATATGGAGGAAAGAGGGTGTTGGGTTGGGGTGTTTTCTTGTGGTCTTTGGCCACCATCCTTACTCCGGCGGCCGCGAACCACTCCACCGCCGCCCTTTTGGCGGTTCGCGCCTTCTTCGGGCTCGCCGAAGGTGTTGCTCTTCCCTCCATGACCACCCTCTTGTCTAGGTAAGCTCAATCGGTTCGTGTTGTGCTAATCGTGCTTTTAGAGCGTGTAATGTGTGTGCGCATGTCGTGTTCGTGTTATGTTGAAGTTGACCGCGTGTTATAAAAGTCAATGTGAGCACGACTGCTTTAATTATATAACATGTTTTACACAACAGACTAACATGCGTGATATTCTCCAGCACAATATAGAGTACGTAGGCATGTCACAAGATGATTGATTACTTGTTTTGGGGGAACACGTACGCCACAGTGACAAAATTAGTAAATACGAACACTTATATGTTATGTTGTGTCACGTGATTAAAACAAGAATTAAGAATAAAAATGAAAAACAAATTTTCATTCTTCGTGTTCTGATTATGACTTTTTGGTACCGACAATGTTAATAACATTATTTGGCCCAAATGACCGGACCAAATGACCATTTTTCCCTTCATTTCACTCCGGACACAACGTTGATGTCCGATTTTGATGATTTTTAACTTGATTTGTCGATGACTAGGTGGACTCCGAGCCAAGAACGAGCAAGTGCCGTAGGAATTTCGATGGCCGGGTTTCATCTTGGCAACGTTGTAGGATTGTTATTGACTCCAATTATGATGTCAACAATCGGCATTTCGGGTCCTTTTCTTCTCTTCTCGTCTCTCGGGATGGTTTGGTTGTTTTCTTGGACGAATGGAGTCACCAACGATCCGCGAGACAGCGATTTCATTAGCAAATCGGAGCTCCGAAAGATCCTAGAGGGGAAAAAACCCGACGTGCAAGTGAACAAGAACAAATTTCCTCCTATTCGGCTCCTACTATCGAAGTTACCAACCTGGGCGATCATTTTTGCTAATGTTACTAATAATTGGGTAAGCTTCATTTTTGTGTGTGTTCGAGTAACTATTGAAAATGATCTTTTTCGTTTAACGTAGAGAGTGATGTGTCAAATTTGCTGACGTGACTACGAACCAGACTGCTTTTGATTGACACTATATATTGGTCAAAGGTAGTTGATTACACCAGTCAACACTTGGTTTGAAAGCTTGTTGGTAAAAAGTTGATAATTCATGGATTTGTTTATATAAAATTTGACAAAGTAAATTTATCTGCGTATTTAGTAAAGTTCATGTATGAAATATATGCATATATCTGATTACTTTGTTTTGATTGTCTCGTACGTGATTGCAATGGTCCAGGGATACTTCGTTCTTCTTAGTTGGATGCCAGTTTATTTCAAGACGGTGAGTACTCATTTCCCCTATCTTCTATCATCGCGTAAATTACAAATACATCAATATTTAAAGAAAATGTCTAATTACGCGTAGACTTGTGAACATCAGCCTATGTGTCAAGATTGGTGTGATACCAATCTATCCACTTTCTGATGACACGTGACATATGTGTACTGCATAGTCTTGGTAAAGGTTTAAAGTTGTGTTCTTGATGAAAATATTATAGGTATTCGGTGTCAACTTAAAGCAAGCAGCTTGGTTCAGTGCCCTTCCATGGGGGATGATGGCGTTTTCCGGCTACATTGCCGGAAAATCATCAGACTGCTTAATCAAGGCCGGCTACTCCTTGACATTTGTCCGGAAGATCATGCAGGTAAATTTATTCTTCCGTCGTCCGATCTTAACAAGAGCATTTCAACAACGTTTCTTTTATGCATAACTGTCGTCAACTTTTCTCAAACCATTCCATCAATCGTAAGCTGATGTTTCAATTTTTTTTTTGTAAAGACGTGATCGTGTAATTATATTTATATTTTGTGAAGGTCACATCATCACTAATATAGTAATATTATTTGTCAGTCAATAGGTTTCATAGGGCCAGGAGTGTCATTGCTATGCTTGAATTTGGCCAAAACACCAATTGTAGCAACTGTGTTGATCACCACAGCCCTCAGCTTGAGCTCCTTCAGCCAAGCTGGCTTTCTCCTCAACATTCATGTAAGCACTATTTCTAACGTTCCCGCTGCAAGAAAAATCGTAATCTTTAACAGAATGGTTTTTTACTGTTCATGTTGTCATAAATGTTTGTGACTGAAAAGTTCATCACATATTCTAACAACTTTGTCCCAAAATAAGTGTCTTATTTCCTTTTTAGTAAGTTAGTTATGCATGAATTGTCAATAATATCATTATAAAAAAAAGAGTAAAATGTGTATCAGTTGACTGATATAACTTTATATCAGTTGCAACTTAACCAAGCCAATGAGGTGATGACACCTCATTAAATTTCATGTATACCCACCCAAGTGAATTTGTAGAAGCGGAGCGACCCGTCTGGATCTATGATTTTAAATGATGTGTCATCATCTTATTAGTGCAACTGATATAAAACTGATGCCCATATTACTCTATAAAAAATTAGTTATGATCTCTCAACACAAAATCACGAGGATACAATAGTAAACATACCACACTAACTAATTTTTCTTTAATTTTTCTTAAAATAGAAAAGATGACACTCATTTTGAGACGGATGAAGTAATTGTGATGGAACTGTGATGAAAAATATGATTTATGTTACAATTTGTAATGGAAAAATTCTCTTACATATTTTCTATCACATTTCGCAACCTTTTTTGAAATGGTTTGGAAACAAGAATCAAGAATCAAAATAAAATGATGTTCTCAACGTTCGTGTTATGTGACTTTGGATTTGATGTTTCTTGATCAGGACATAGCTCCGGAATACGCAGGAGCTCTACACGGTATGTTCGTGAAAAAATTATATTATATATAGTTAAATCTTTATGTATCCTTTGAACTGATCAAAAATTCGAAAATAACTCGTAAAGAATTATTCATATTTACTTTTGATGAAAAGTCTTCTCCTTTTTGACAAACCCTAAACTAAAAGTTGTGAAATTGATCAATTAGATGCAATTTTGAATAATTGAATACACAAAACTTTCTAAAAAGTCACATGAAATAAATAAATTTTTTTATAAAAAAAACATGATTAAAACACAAAATTATGATTTTCATTAAAAAAATATCTTGTAGGATATATATTTAAAAATTAAAGGTGAAGGGCAAAAATGTCATTTAAGAGTGTTACAAAACATATTTTGCCTCAGGATTGAATAGTGCATTGAGTGCAAAAGATATACCTCTATTACCATCTTACTTGCATCGTCTTTTTTCGTTTCTCAAAATAGTTTTGTGTTTACTGAAAATAACGTAACAATCGATCATTCTCAGGAATAAGCAATTCAGTTGGGACTTTAGCGGCCATAATTAGCACCATTGGAACCGGTTATTTTGTGGAATGGCTTGGGTCCTTCCAAGCATTCCTTTCAGTAACTGCAGGACTCTACTTTGTCGCAACCATATTTTGGAACCTCTACGCAACTGGGGAGCGAGTCATTTGACTGAAATAATGTTTGAATTATAATTTCAACTATTGAGAATCAGAATGAAATGAAATGTGAATCTCATTCTTTATTTAAAGTTTTAATCCAAATGCTACTTAGCTTAGGTTTATTTGAAGAGGGGTAGTTTAGGCATTATATATATTTATTAGTATTGTTTAGACTTTAGAGGACTAGTTGTGAAGGGAAGAACAAAAGTTGAAAATTTGCAATATTGTATATGGTGGAATTACCAAGACCTTGTAAATTAATTATTTGTTTATTGTTATTATTGGTTTAAATTTTCTTTGTTTCTTAGCCCTTGGAAATTTGCTATATGTTATAGTTTTGATTATTTTGATTATTTGTTTTTTTTTTTGTCTAAATCATGGGGTTATAGAGTGGGTCCGCACTTTGGCAGTTGACACCTTTAAATCGGTTGACCACACTAAGACTAATCCTCATTCGAGGTTTGTTCACAGGTTAAAAATTTCACCTCTTCTCAAAGGTGTGTTAAGTGGGGATCGAAGTCGAGACTTCTTCCCATT
>JAYMTK010001574.1:0-15923 GCA_036897405.1 Pelargonium myrrhifolium | reverse complement strand
GAAATAAGAAGTAAACTAGACTAGGAAATTAAACTAAATTTTCCTAAACACAATATATTTCCTAATTTCACTTAATAGCATTTTTCCTAATTCTACTAGACTTAGAATTGAATCTCACAAACCTTATTAAAAAGATTAAAACAATTTTCATCAATGCTCAGCATTTGAAATATTTGAAATTTTGATCATTTGAAATAACACATCTCCTATGCTTCTTTAAATCCTAACAATTTGATTTTGTTATCTCATTTGAGGAAAGAGAATATATATTTTTAATTCTATATATGCCCTATCGAATTTTGTAAACTAACTGAAATAATTACGATTTCAATGTACCTCACTCACATATATATACTATTTTCGCAAGAATTCAAGTTAAAGATGTTAGCCAACGCTAACCAAGTGCTCCCATGCCTTGTACCATGTCCAGTCAGATTTCACTTGTGAACTAGTTAGATGATGCATGCATAACTCCTTCTGAGAACTTATTCTCACTTCCTAGTATTTGTTCAGAACATTGTTTTGGAAATTTATACACTTTGTTTTACCTTTTTTCCCCTTAAGTTTGATTTTCATATTGGTTTCTTGCAGGCTACTTGGGAAACCTAAATTTCTTCCTTTGACATGCTTATCAGATTTCTGTGATCTTATGAATTTCCTCCCTAGAGCTGTCTTTGGTTATAGAAATTCTAGATGAATATTTGTTTTAAGATAATTATTTTATTTTTATTTTTGAAACATTAAGTTTTTATGTTTGGGATTGTAGGCAAATGTAAATTTCTTATTCCTTGGAAATTGAAGTGCCTAAATCCCATTTCTAGGATGTCATTACTCAAGTTTCAATTTCTATTGCTGCCTACCACTTACACCTTTCAACTATCACCACGGGTACCATGGCATCATTGTTACCCTCATGACCACTTCTACCAGACACTAGGTTTCCATTACCATCACCACCATAACCATGAGGTCAACACAAACAGTAACTCTAGCATGTCAGGCTTGTGCTACCACCACCACTGGTTCTGTCAGCATATAGGCATTGCCACCATTAGGAATGCCATCATTTATTACTATTTCCTGTACTTCCGCTTACTAGTGTGAAGGACCTATTCACTTATTGGATTCGCGCGAGATAAGGACATGCAAATCCTTTTTTATCAATTAAAAAATAAAAATACTAATTAAGATTGTTATGACTTGCTACTACTAGTAGTTTCATGGTGGTTTTTAACTCCAAACAGTGACTTGTGAATCATAGCATCTCTATTTAGGAAAAGGTAAATCCACAATGTCATGAAGAATTATGTTCTATATTGAACATATTGATATCCGTTATGTATTAGTTAGCATGCATATTCTTGTCTGTGTCATAATGGTTTGATCACCATTATCTCTGCACAGGAGCAAGATCTGAAATTGGCTGAACTAGAAACTGAGAACCGAAAGATGAAAGTTGAGCTGGAAGAATTCAGGACAGAAGCAGCTCACTTAAAGAATCAACAGGCAACAATAAGAAGACTTGAAGACCGCAACCGCCAGTTAGAGCAACAGGTTAGCCATGCTTAGTATCCTAATACTTGTAATATGTGAATTAAAGTTACTGTCTCTTGCATTGAGGTTCTTTCCTTGTTTCCTTCCAGACCAAATCATTACAGTAGGTAAAAGTATGGCTTGAGTTATCATGTGTGCATAAATGCTTTTAGAGGTTTGCCTTAGCATTCAAAATGTAAAGAAAATGGAGCATGATTTGAATTTTCAAACAAAAACTGGAATAATAAATGCTATGTCGCATGCTTGTATAGGCAACTCGGTTTAAGAAGTAATTTTATTTTATTTGATATTATGCTTCATGCAATTTGCTTTAACCCGAGTGGAACAAGTGCATGCTCATACGTTTAACTATGTATCAGATGGAAGAAAAAGTAAAAGAAATTGTTGAGATCAAGCAACGCAGTTTAGCAGAGGAGAACCAGAAAACACTAGAGGTGTTGAAAGAAAGGTACTTCTTCTTTGGTGGCATGTCAAGTTAAATGTCATTCTCAGCTATGATACGGTGGGGGACTGTCCCTAAGTGTTAGACTGTTAGGACTTTATTTATCATGTATTTTTATTATTGAAATGTTTAATTTATGGGTTTTCTTAGGACTTCTATTTCAATTAAGTTTCTGATTTTCATAAGTTTGGGGTTGTTCCCTCTTAAGTATTTTTAGTTTCACATTTTTAAATATAGATTCAAGGGGTTTTATGAAGGTATAATATTGTGATGAAATTCAAGAATGGTAGGAATGTAGGTTCACTCTGAATATAATTCAGTATGCTGTATGTTGTTTGTGGATTGTTTTATGTGAAAAGGATTATGGATATTAGGTGAAGAATTAAAAGCTGGTAGCCTGGAAGGGTATGAGAATTGAGTTTGGGTCACAATGATTTAGTTTGAAGAATATTAATCTCAGAATCACATCAAAGCCTTCTAGAAGTCACCTGAAGAAATTTTAACGGCGCTGCACTATTAAAAGTCAAACTTTGCCACTCACATTTTATACTAAGCTTTACAAAGTTTGCTAGCTATTATAGAGCTAAACAGAAAAAAAACACTTATAAATTTGTAAGTCTTACACAATGAAAATAAAACTTTTGAAATAAGTTAGAACAACTAAAGCAAAAGCAAAAATCTAAATAACTAAACTTTTGATCAAATGTCAATTGACTGGCCTAGTCCTTAAACCTAACAGACCAAATCTTACTAAGTGCTTACATATAGATTTTTATTTTATTTTAAATCTAAGGATTCGAGGCCTAATTAAATCAGCCGAGGCATCACATGTGTTCTCCTTCTACATGGAATTCATGGTGGGACCATTGATATACTTGTGGGGCGACTTCATAAGTTGATATAAAGACCATCTCCATAAAAATCTCATTAATTCATTAGTTTTCTACATACTACTTTGGCTCCTTTCACCTTGTTCCATGATCTCTTATGCTATGCAGGGAGCAGTTATTGCAAGATCAATTACGGCAAGCAAAAGAAAGTGTTTCCACTATGCAGAAATTACATGAGCTTGCACAGAGCCAATTGTTTGAAATTCGTGCCCAGTCAGGTGATATAATATGCTGAATTTGAACATCTACTCTCATAATTTCATTTGTTGAGACCGATATTCTGAATTGGTATAATAAGAAGAAACTATTATTTCAGCATCTATGCCGCATTTATTATTTGAGTTTTGACAAAAATTATGGATTCTCCGTTTCTTTTTATGTAGTCTTATCTCATATATGTTTAACAATCACAGAGGAAGATACGGCAGCAAAGCAATCGGAGGTCACTCTCCTGATGGATGAAGTTGAACGAGCTCAGACGCGGCTTCTTAGTCTTGAGAGGGAGAAGGTACCATTCTGGAATTTATATGCGGATTCACTTCTGTTATGTTAGAGTTTGTGTATAACTTGGAAGATAGATATAATTAGGTAGTTTCCTCTTTTAATTAGGTAGTTTCCTATTTCTAGTATTTCCTTTTCCTAATTCGTATTGTATGCTATTCAATAGAATATACCATTCTTCTCTTCGAATTCAACATGGTATCAGAGCCTGGTTTGGTTGGTTTGGGTCTAGTGACCCGTCTTTGTTGTTAATGTATCTCACATTGAAAGAATGTGTAATTTGTCGGCACTTGATATACATGTTGGACCCTCCACCTATTAGCTTAAGCTTTTGGGTTAGAATCAAGTTTAACATGGTATTAGAGCCTTAGATGAAAATAAAACACTTAAAGCTTCTTTCTTCTGCTCTGTTTGTTTGTCGTGTCCTCATTCCAACACCTTTTTTTGTGTTTTAAATTTTTCGCCGCATTTACTTTTCACCAACACTGTTCATCGTCAAATCTGCTTAAGTGCCAAAGCTCTTCACCACCTGCTACCACTCTATTTTTCATGTGCTGTCATGACGCGTTCAATTTTGTTAAGTGGGACAAATTTTGAGGACTATCTCCGATATCAAGCTTCTCAACAACTCTCATCTACTATTGCTTCCGTAGCTCAAACCAATGATTATGTTGCCGGCCTTACCAAGTCCCCTACACTTGAGACTTGGATTCTTGATTTTGGTGTTTCAGACCATATCTCTGGTAACAAAAATCTTTTTTCATATTTCATTAATTCTACATCTTTTCCAAGTATAACTCTTGCCACAATATGCGTGTAATTCTTTCAAGTCCGTTGCTTCATATTTCAATGGTCTGATTCTTCTAAGTATAACTCTTGCCACATAGGATTTGAGGCTTATTGCTTCATATTTCACTAATACTGGTGCTTCATCGTTTGCTATTCAATAGAATATACAATTCTTCTCTTCGAATTCAACAACTTCAAAAGACAATATGCTTATAATCGTTTCAAGTGTTTTACATGGTCAAGGATCATTCACCAAGCTTCAACTTATCATGGGGTCTCTTAAGATATATTAGTTTCTCATGATTTATGAGATTCTTTGATTATGCCTTATTTAGAATTGCTTTATTGTTTCAATAGGTTAAGCCTTGGACTATTCCTGTCTCTTTTAGTGCCTTATATATAGAACTTTTCTTCCACTATCAAATCACATCAATATTAACATCTCTTTTTCCTTGTTGCTCACTTGGTTTCTACTATGTTTAGTCTTTGCTTCTGTTCATCCTTCTCTCTAGTTTCTTGATAGGCTCTAGACCTATGCAAGCACTCAATGATTTTCTTTGATGACAAATTAATTGAATCTATAGTTTGTTAGTCTTGGTTCTTTAATTAGGGTCCCGTGTAACCAATCAAAATGTATTATTATTCTTTTTTTCTTCATATTATAACAGCGGATTTATTCAACAATAGAATCTAAATAGATTAATTATGCCTCTAACTAACTGATTTGTACTCAAGATTTTGTGCCTAGTAATGTATTTTATCAAATATGACTTACTAGCTGCCTCATCTAATCTATCGCACCTTCAGAAAGTTCTACGGTTCCTCGGGAAGATTTTTTCTTGGAATAATTTCAAATAACCACCCTGAAGTTGACACCAAAATCATATAACCCCCTAAATTATTTTTCAAATTATTCTTTCCTTCATCTAAACACCCTCAAGTTAACACCATAATTATATAACTCCCTAAACTATTTTTTCCTTCGCCAAAGAACCCTCATGTTTCAACGAAACAAATTATTTGTGACGATGCCAATTTTGTTTGTTGAGAAGACTATTTTATCCTCAGTTTTTTTAATAGACCAACTTATATGTTAACTTTAATAAAAAAATTCTTATTTTTTTATTTAATGCCAAGACTACCCTTAAATACTTTTACAATTACCATATTGAGGATCCCGATCGGCAGAAACTTCAACATTTAGAGATTTCAACAACCGAATTTTGTAACTTTCATAAAATTAACCAATTCAAACCTTAAATTCCTACAGAGTTTTTATAAAATTATTAATTTTGAAGTGTCAATAGTTCATAAAATTTTCAAATCATTAGACATTTATTATGTTCTTCAATAATTTTGTTCATCAGTCATATCTAGCAATGATAGTATATCCCGTGGGTCGCCCCGCTCCCACAAATTCAATTGGGTGGATAGGAGTGAAATTTAATACGGTGTCATCACTTCATTGGCTCGGCTTAGCCTAAACCAATTTTTTTGGCTCATATTTCTTTTTTCGTTTTGTTTCTCTCTCTACACACACACACATTAAGTGTAGAATAATCTCCAAATGTTGAAATTTCTACCGACCGGGATCTTCAATATGGTAATTAAAAAAGTATTGAAGGGTAGCTTTGGCATTATAGAAAAAATAATAAATTTTTGTTGAAGTTGACATACAAGCTGGTCCATTAAAAATTATATTTTTTAAGGATAAAATAGTCTTCTCAACAAAACAAAATTGACGTCGTTACAAATAATTTGTTTTCTTGAAACATGAGGGTGGTTAGGTGAAGGGAAAAATAGTTTAAGGGGTTATGTGATTTTGGTGTTAACTTGAGCGTGGTTAGATGAAGGAAATAATAATTTAGGGGGTTATGTGATTTTGGTGTCAACTTCAGGGGGTTAGGTGAAGAAAAAAAGTAGTATAGGGGATTATGTGATTTTGGCGTCAACTTCAGGGTGGTTATGTGAAATTATTCCTTTTTATATCTTTAACACTCCTCCCGACCCGTGAATGTTTGTAGTTGATTCGAATTTGTTTCATCTACAAGGCTTTCTCTATATTATTCCTTCTAGGGTAACTCTCTTCTGATACCTACACACTCAACTCTTGTTATCCCATCTTTTTTCTTCCCTAAAAACAAGAATGGATTTTTATGCAATGTTATGCTGAAACAAGAATTTGAACTATGCTCTTTCTTGCCATTCTGGCTGTTCTAGTCTGACATATATTCTGAAAACTCAATACATAAGGTCATAGTCTTCGGTTGGTTATTGATTAAATTTTTTTTATACTTAATCCAGTTCTACATGATTTGTAGTTGCACTTACTAAGACTGAAACCTGGAAATTGTTGGTGAAGCTTACAGTTTCTGAATATCTTTGCAGGGACTTCTACGTTCTCAATTGCAATCTGCAAATGAAGAGATTGGAGATAAAGAAAGGTGTGGTCCAATACCATTATCGAATTCAATTTTATATGCCAAAACTTATTATTCATGTCTTTGCCTTTATGTTTGTTTTCTTTGATTATTTTGTGTTAGGGAAATAACTAACCAAGCACCTGTCTTTTGCAAATTTTAACCTTCAGGTGTGATGCTTGAATGACGATTGACATTTATCATTTAGACTATCAAGTGCTTCATTAGTTCCACATTGAAAGAATGTGAAATCCGAGCATTATTTGTATCCCGCATTGGTCCCTCCACCTATTAGCTTAAGCTTTTGGGTTGGAGTTAAGTTTAACAATAAGAGGCAGATTCTTATTCCATCAATAGTTAACTTTCAGCGATAAAAAACATATATATTCTCCAATTGCTGTGGGTAATTTCATCCTGAAATGATATGAATTATTTATCTATCTTGAAGAACAAATCTATACTTAAAATGACTAGCATATTTTTGTTTTCGAGAGGAAAATGTCATCTTAGAGATCATAGACTAATTTCTAAAATGATGGTCCTGAAAGGAAAATAACTGCAATTAATATGTATATGGACATCAATTTTAGTGTGTTTTATTCTTCTCTACCATTTATGGATCATAGTTTTATTTATTTATTTTTATAAATGTAATAAAAAGTAGAAAAACAAAGTGAATGAATCACATAATGGACTAAATGATTCTAAGAAGAGTTGAGACATATGATCAAACAATTAAGATTCTGGAATAACAAAATATTTACTTGGGAGTGTTTGGGTATTGAACTATCAGTGATAATTTTAAGTTGTATAATACCCTATTAGTAGCATAATATTTGTTTTTCTACAGTCCATGGTGTGGTAGACAGTAGTTTTGAAATACCTTGGACAGATTCATTTTATTTATCATTACAAATGAGGTTATATGAAAAGAATGGTAGCAATACTGTTATTGCGGAATCGACTCATTTTATGTGCTGTCAACAAACAGCAAGAATGTGGTTATGACGTTGCATTTGATATATAAAATTTTTCCTTTTTTGGAAACAGATAATTGTCTTTTATTATTTATAGATTTATCAAACCAAACAGACTCTCTTAGTTTCCTGGTGCTGGATTTGTCATAGTTTGTGTTGTGTGTCTTTGTTTGTAGGACTAACCGACTAAATGTACATGCTTATTTGCATAGTAGTAGTTCAGCTTACACATGTAAAGAAGAGAATTTTAAATGTTCTTTATTCACTTTTTCTGGGAAGGAGTAAATAAGTTTGAGCTCATGTGATTATATTGCAATGCTAACTTTTGAGCTATAGGATGGAAACCAATACATAAAAGGTAAGGAAGAAAGAACAGGATCTTTGTGAACTGCTAAGAGTACAATTTCACTGTGTCTGTCAATTTGTGAACTTCTAAAAATGCAACCACCCTTAGATTTTTCTCCATCTTATGTTTCTCTACTTTACTCGTCTGTGGCTTGAGTTTTATGGTCATGACTGTAGAATTTAGTTCTCAAATCCTTAACCATATGGCCCTTGATGCTGGTTTCAGTATCTCCTTATGATTACAATGGCCACCCTCAAGATTTTACCTGGCCTTTTAATACCTGAAATGGATTTGCATGAACAATAATTTTTTGTTTTGCATTATGTCTCTTTCATTTTTTAATCTAATCGTTTATTTTTTATAAGTCTTAAGCTTTGGACTTTATTATTGCTTTCTCTGATTGCAGTGATACTTTAGATTCCAATAGAATCCTTGAGAATTCTTTGAACACCAAAGAGAAGATTATCTCAGAACTGAACATGGAGCTTCACAACCTCGAGACCACCTTATCGAATGAGAGAGAGCAACACATGAGTGCGATCAAGAAATTGAATGCACAAATCATCAGCAAGGTATATGGACTTCCTGTTCTGGTGCTAGCATAAGGTCAATACTGGGTTTGTGTTTTTCTTTTGATCTTGTCTCCTGCCTGTAAGGAATACTGATTCTTACATGATCAATCAAATCGTAGAAATGGCATCTCCACATATGATGTCTTGAACTGCATAGAGAAGCTTTTTGAGTTTTATCTCTGTAGCATGTATTTGGAACTACTAATAAGTGGTTATTTATGTGTTACTTTCTCCTTTTCCTACCTTGCTTATCCAGGAAGCTGCTCTTGAGGAGATGAAAAAAGAGCTTCAGGCTAGGCCAACATCAAAGATGGTGGATGATTTGCGTAATCATGTGAAGATTTTGCAGGTAATCTTCCCTTGATGTGTATATTTTAGCGACTACTCTAGATTTTCATCCTAGGGTAGTATTGTTTCATCTTTAATTTGTTATTCAAATCTTATTAGAGTTAATTAATTTTCTCTTAAAAGAAATTTACGCTTTGTGGTTATTTATGCTGCTGAATTGGAGCACTTAATTAGCTGCATCTGTTTTGATGTATATATAATGGAGTTATTTTTACTATCTGTTGGTCTGGGTTCATTCAATTTTAACTTTGTTGATAATTTGAGTCTCTCTCTATGCATTGCTATTATAGGACTTTCAGATGGGTTATTTATCACGACTTTTCTTTTTGATTTCACAAACCAATAAAAATGGTAAAAGGGATGGTTGTTAGGATGATTTGTGTATTGAAGGAGTTTATACTAATCTAATATAGATCGTCTCTTTCAGAAAATGTGTTATTCTAGGTGAAAATTTATCAATGCATTTGGCTTTTGCATGAACAAAAACTTTTTATGTTTTTCTTCTTGTAGATGAAATATTATGATGCATGACAGGTAGAAATTCTGTGGAATCATAGATAATTTCGTCATGTAAGATTTAGAGAAAAAGGAAGGAAATAAAGAAATGGAGAAGTCTTAATAACATACAAATAATTAAATCTCAACTCTCTCTCTCTCCTATCTGATTAAAAATAAGAATGTTGTTTCTTTTGACCTTTAACATGTTGGCTTAATATCGTCTGGAGACCATATATAAAATGGATTGATCTATTAACCTCGGAATAATGATTCGAGCCTTGGTGTTTGTACGCTTGCTGATAAAAAAAATAATTGCTTCTTTTCATAAATTCCCATTAAATCTCCAGATTAATAGATTTGAAGGTAATTCAGAGCATCATCAGAACTGACCTTCCATATTCAGCTTCGACTATGAAGCCCTTCAATCTTCATATCACGAATCATATGATTATGTTCCTTGCAAGTTTTAATTTGGTATGGGTTAGTGATGCCGTCTATTGTTAAAATTGTAATCTGTAAACTGACCTGAATGATTTATTTGCTTTCATAAAATGATTTGTTCTTTTACTGATGGAGCTTTCATGAATGATCATCTCACTGTTGAGCTTTCTTTCGATCCTACCCACATTCACTAATCACTATTGCTGTTACTTCGAAAATCATTCACTTGATGAGTGTTTTTCAAACAAACAAACCATTTCCGAAACAGAGTTTATTTTATCGCCATTTCCCAAACAAAGTTGGCAAAACTCTTTGGAATCTTCTACCCGTATTCTCCTCTACTCTTTCTAATTTTATCTTTCTCTGTTAAGTCATGTTTTATCACGTTTTTTTTTTTTTTTTTTTAGGCCTACCCCTACCTGTTTAGTTTCTCCTAACTGAAACTTCTCACCTTTTTTCATGGAGTCACTAACCTCAAAATGCTGTACATATCCATATCTCCTTGGGCGGTTTTCTCTAATCTTATCTTTAATTTGAGCTGCCTAACTCTTCCTCAGATGGATAGGTATAATCTCATCCTTTCTAGTCTGACCATAAAGCTCCCCATGCATTCTCATTTCCGCTATCACCATGTAATGGATTTAAAGCCCAACATACAATGCATACAACATAGCTGACCATACAGCTAACCTATTGAACTTCCCCTTCAGCCATAAGCAGATTCTTTTATAAATCCTTTGGATTCTAATGTTTCTTTTCATCTATCTAATTTGATATTAATTCCTAATCTATTATCAACTTAGACACACACCATATGCAAATAATATGCACCAAGGGACCTCATCTTGAAGGGTTTTGTGAGCTCATCACTAACAAAGGAATAAAGAAAACGGCTTGGAACTGATCCTTGATGCTATCCTATCATTTTTCAAATAGATAATACAAGTAATTTTAGTTTGTTTTATTTGATATGGTTATCTACTGTTCCCTTTTAGTTCTCTTCTCTTGCTACTGCCAAATGTTATTTCAGTTATTATTCAGACTGCTTTAATGGCTTTGTTGTATATATTTTATTTTTCCCTTGGGAACAATTTAAAGTCTACTCATGTTAGCATCCTGGTTATTATTATTTACTCGTCTTCATGTATCTTGCATGGTGCTCAAGATATGCCTTATTTTCATGTTTCTACGTGCCCCAAGTCCCTAACAGTGTGCTTTGTGTTTGTAGACTGCTCTTTATAGTTCTTGTGAGGATGAAGACTGGGAAGTAGCCACTAGCAGGGAAGAGATGAGCAAAATGGAGGCTCTTCTCCTCGACAAAAACAGGAAAATGGAACATGAACTCACACAGTTGAAGGTCAAGAATGGTTGCCAGTTTTTATATATAAAGCTTCTTTACTGTTTTCTTATGTTAGACTGATTGTTACATATTGCAACTATTTATGTTTAATCCAATTTCAGGTGAAACTTTCTGAGAGAACGTCTTTGCTGGAAGCAGAAGAAAGCAAGGTAGCAGAACTTACAAATAAGGTTCACGAACAACAAAAATTAATACAAAAGTTGGAAGATGATATATTGAAGGTTAGGAATTATAACTTCTGAAAACCTCAATAATGATTATTGTTTGAGTGTTTATGCATCATTGTCTTCTCTCTCTCTCCTTTTTTTTTTCCCCGTTTTCCAGATATTGCCATTGTGTTATAGTCATGATCTCATCTCTAAATCAGATGCAGTATGAAAGATGAATATTTAATAATTTATATAAATATGCATACACAATTATGTACATTAGAAGACATATATACAGTCGTGACAATTCCATATTTATGATAAACATTTACAGTACAATTACTAAACCAATGTTACTATGAAATAAACCCTAAACACTTCTCTTGGCCAAAAAAACCCAGCTAAATGATCTTCTGACTTTGCAAAAAGGGCATATGTATCATGTTCAATCTCTTTTACAAACACACTCACTGTACTCACATGTATATATATGTATGGTGGCATGCTTTACAAACTGGCAGTTTATGCAACTAGTGAAACATTATAACAGTACAGTCACTAATCTACTCATGGTATGAAATTAACTGTATACTTGCTGTACTGATTTGCTACCTTGGTTGGCATATTAGAAAATTCACTAGGTTCATCGACTGTGTAGTGCTGGTTCATATTCTTGCTTATATATTTTCTCTCTGGATCTAGGGTTGCAGTTCCAGAGATCGACGAGGCACTATATTTGATGACTGGGATCTTTCTGAGTCTGGGACAAGTGAACCATCAGAGGTACCTCTATCCTACCTTTCTTTCTATGTTACTATTCTCTACTTTTATATATTGGAAAGTATTTTTGTCCAAACAAAATCAGCAATTACATGGAATGACAGTTACTTTTTATGCAATAATATCCATGCTGCATGGCTTATGGCGCCCTATTTGTTTTTAGTAATTGGAACCAGGGAAAAGCTTGGGTCTCTTTTGTGGAAAACTGAATGTATTTTTAAAATATCAAATTGGGCTACACAATGGCTTGGGCTTACACTGCTAAAAGGTCAACCTGAGGTTTTGCTTGTATCACTATAGGGTTAAATGCTTCTGGACCCCTTGTACTTGACCGTATTTTAGCTTTGGCCCTCGCACCATTTTTCTTTTTTGAAAAAAACACCCCTGGACTTACGTTTTTTTTCTTCAGTTTGGTCCATTTGACCTGCTACTCCCGGTTCTCACCTCCACGTAGGACGAGCATTCCACATCGACGCTGCCACGTCCTCCATGCCGCCACGTCAGCCAATACCCTTCATTTTTTTAAAAATTTAAATAATAATATTGTTAAATTTATAAAAGAAAAAAGAAAAAGAAACCTCAAAGGTCCTGCGCTCCCAAGAACATTCACAGTACAATGATCAAGAACTTAATTGGTTTTGGTATGCTGATTATCGCTACCTTTCTTCTGCTTTTGAAGCGTCATTTTCTTGGACAAATTCTTCGACATGATTCCTCAAAACCCAGATAAAATCAAGGTCCAAACTCTGTTTTATATATGTAATTCTTCCGGTTTCTAGAAACCCAAATCAAAAAGAGTCTCCTTTATGGAATTTCGTGTGTATCTGAGACACCAAGAAATGGAAAAAAAAAGGATTAGCAGCGGTTGTACCAGGCTTGTTTGAAGGAACCAAAGGAGGAGGAAGGCGCGTGATGGGAACACGCAAGAGCCATGATCTCATCCTCGCCCCATAAATTCGGAGGGAGAGACCCATTAATCATATTCAAAGAGAGATCCAAGACATGCACCGCCTGAAGCCCGTCGGAGAGTCAGCCGGAGATGTAATTGTTCTTCAACGAAACAGTAGTTAGGTTATGAAGGTTCCCGATGCGAGCCAGATCTGGCGAGGCGGTGGCGGTGGCGAGACTTGGAGGCGATGGCTCTGAAAGCATTTTGGGGAGAGGGAAAGAGCTGTAAGAACAATGCTGGTCGGGCGCCACCGTGAGGCGGTAGGAGGAGAGTGATGCGGTCGGCAAAGCCGTCGATTCTGGCAACGGAATTAATAGAGGATTAGGAGGATGGTGGTTGTGGTGGTGAGGTGTGGTTGCGCTTGCGAGTTGCCTAGAAAGGGGTCTCCACTTTAAAGGGTATGGCTGCTCTGACCATTGCGATGCCGAGAGCAAAATGAAGAAGAAAGGGGGTTTAGTTCTTGTTGGCTTCAGTTTCGTCCAAAACAACACAAAGCTGATAGCCTGATACCAACAAGAATTATTAATTCAAATGGTCTATGCTGATGTGGCGGCATGGAGGACGTGACGGCGTCGACGTGGAATGCTTGTCCTATGTGAAGGTGAGAACCGGGAGTAGCAGGTCAAATGGACCAAACTGAAAAAAAAAAAAAAATGAAGTCTAGGGTTGTTTGAAAAAAAATGGTCTGAGGGCCAAAGCTAAAATACGGATAAGTCCAAGGGGTCCAGAAACATTTAACCCACCATTATATTTAACTCATCTATTTTATATTTATTCAATGTGGGACTTTATCATCCACTTCAACACTCCCCCTCACAGGCGAGTCTTGCATTTGTCTTTAATCGGTGGGCTTTAACACATGCATAATTAGGGATTTTTCAAATCGACACTCCCCCTCGCGTGTGTATATATATTTTCTTCTTCACGTGGGCCACTACAGGCATGTCCTTTAGCAAGTGGGCTGGAGACCACAAAGGGAGGCAATATATATGGACCCAAACCTGTTTTGAAATTAAACAGTATTAATGATCTTTGTGTGTTTATTCGCAACATTGCTTTTGGCAAGTAGCATCAGAATAATTAAATGTTTGTGTTCTCTTTTCCTTGTGCTTTGAAATATTTCACATACCATTTTGGTATCAGAGCACGCAGCAGTCTGAAGTTTTTTCTTTTATTAGTTAGAGTACAGAACAGAAATAACCACTTATGAGTTATGATTTTATCATTAAGGAAGCTAACCTGCATCATTCTATAGGATGTTGACGTCAGTATAATGTCTATGATGCTAGCATTTTAATCCAGTTTGGACCTTGCAGTAGCGTGTAGCTTTTAACGAAATTGTGCAGTTGGCAATACAAGTCTTATTAAGCTGTTAGGTAGCATGACCCAACTAGTATATCAGGTAGTGTTCCAATAACAATAAGAATAACAATTAACTCTTTCTGTTTCACAATCAAAAGAGTTTTTATGTTTCATCTTTATACCGTATGACTTATTTAGTGTTAAATAGTATCTATAGGTTTTCTTCTCCTTAATTTCAATCTATTTCATGTCCACAAAAAGATATACCCCAAGGTTAGTTTGCGATTCACTGGGTGTATTTTGTATGAATAAAAAAAAAGGAACAATTTTAGATAATATTGGTATAACTTTGTTTGGATTAAGAAATTATTTTCTGCCTCATGAAGTTGTGCTGTTTACTGGATCAGAATACAGTTCAAAAGCAAGTCTCCTCAGATCAGGATCAAAGTTCAATGCTCAAGGTGATATGCAATCAGCGGGATCGGTTTAGGACACGATTGCGAGAGACAGAAGAGGTTTGCTGTTCAACTATCAGTACTTTATGATATGTTTGATTGCGTATGGGTTTCTTACGATATAGACTAACAAATATTTGAGTATGGCTTTAACCGAATTCGTAACATGTACTAGGAAATAAGACAGTTAAAGGAGAAGATAAGCATGCTAACGGTGGAACTAGAAAACACAAAAGCCGATAATGTCAAACTTTACGGGAAGATTCGATATGTCCAGGACTACAATCACGAGAAAGTTGTTTCTAGAGGATCAAAGAAGGTGCCTTATTACAGTTCATATCCTTGTATACATATTTTATATCTTAATTATATGGATTGCATTTTCTATATGATATTTTTTTGCTCCTTTGTTTTCATTTTAGCATTCAGAGGATCTTGAAAGTGGCTTTGGCTCAGATGTGGAATCCAAATACAAGAAGATATACGAGGATGACATTAATCCTTTTGCAGCATTCTCAAAAAAGGTTTTATTTGTGGTCACACTCACACACACTCACATATAATAATAATATGTCCAGTAACTTTAGAAACCAATAGATTGATATTCAAATTATCTTGTGATTAGGAGAGGGATCAAAGATACAAGGAATTGGGTTTCAGGGACAGAATCACACTTAGCAGTGGGCGCTTTCTTCTTGGCAACAAGTACGGTATCATGAATTGGTTAACTTTTCCATTGTTGATTCAATCCCGGGTTGAAGAAATATTGACATGGTTTTGGTTGCAGGTATGCTAGAACATTTGCATTTTTCTACACCATTGGATTGCATATCTTGGTTTTCACCTGTCTGTACCGGATGTCATCTCTGAGCTATCTTAGGTAATCTCTTAATAACTATGTTTTTTTCTATATTTTTATTTTTATTTTCATTTTTATAACTTAATTTTGTCCCTTAACTTTTAAATATGGACTCAAAGTGGTCACTACCGTTAGTTTCCGTTTCTCTGTTAAGTGGTATTGGAATTTACAATATATTAAATAATTATTTTGATGACGTGACGGTCCAGTTGTATTAACTGCCTCGCATGACAAGCACATAACCCACCACAACAAAATAATTATTTAATATATTTTCAATTTTAGCGTCTG
>JAYMTK010001573.1:0-15929 GCA_036897405.1 Pelargonium myrrhifolium | reverse complement strand
TTTCATCATCTCATACCCCCTCAAATTCTCAAACAATTTTAACATTTTCTTAACATATTTTATACAATATTTATCTATTTCTATTAATTCTATACAATTATGATTAATACATCGTATAAATTTGAAAAAAATAATAAGTTATTATATTTTAATATTACCGTATGCCTCCGTGCGATGCACGCGATCTCGATCTAGTTTGGTATTATAATTAAATATTGGTTCACCAAATTTTGTTGCTACCAAGGAAGCACTAGACGCATGGGTATTTCGGTCAACTTGATATAAAAGCACAAACAAGTCCCTAAAGTTGTTGTTGAGATAAACGTTTAAGAGTGCTCCATAAAAGCACAAATAATTTTCGGTCATTTTCACAGCTAAAGTTAGATTTTCAGACCAGAGTGTTAATTGTTTTTATCCATAACTTCAAATATGCTTATTATAATTACCCCTTTAAAAATGTTAGGAAATTGTGACGATGGAAGAATAAAAAAAAGAGGTTAATTATGTTGTGCAGAAAAATCATACACAAGAAGAGAGATGAGGTGTTGGGACTTGGGATGGCTTTAGGGCTGATGATGAAATTGGAATGGTACTGTGTTTTGTTCTATGTGCAAAATGGTGAAAGGCATAGTAAAAGAGAAGAAGACAAAAACAAAACAAAATGGGCCAAATAAAGTCCAAAGCAAAAATCTCAAAAACAAGAAAAACAATGGGCCAAGGCCCAAATAAAACAAAATCACAAATGGGATAAAATAAGTTTTTCGATCAAATAAAATCGATAGTGAAAATCAACAAAAAGCATAAAATAAAAACATCCGCTTTGAAAATGATTTCGATTTCATTATGATTCATTGATAAGTTATGTCAATATCATCAGAAGTTTTGGGGGACTCTTATTATTCGAGTACGAAATCGGGTGTTTACAGTGGCCTCGAGTTCGCCTTATCTGGTCTCTGCCATTCGAGCTCCGTTAACGCCATCTTCGTCAACGCTAGAGCTCGACCGCCGTTCGAGCTCGCCTGATATGGTCACCGTCGTTCAAGATCTCCCCCGTCCCTGATCTCGCCATCAACAACGACGGGGTTCGTTCTCTTCGCCGAATCTTGTCTATTCGTGCCGGCGAGAAGAAGCACGAACCTCAGCCGCTGATCGATCTGGGCTCGGAAGTCCTCCTTCTTCTTCGATCTGGACAAGCCTCCGTCGCTCGCCGGCGCCTCTTCTTAAAATTGTATTCACGGCCTCCTCTTGTAGTTAGTTTAGCTAGGGTTTAGTTTGTTTGGGGTCTAATTTAATTTGTGATTTGTTTTGATATTGTTAAATTATGAGAATTAAATGGATTAGAGTTTAGTTTCACTGATTTTGATTTATTTGATTTGTTTGGAAATTGTTAATGTTATGAGAATTTATTTTAGTTAGTTGGATGAATATTTAGGAAATGCTTTTTGAATTTTTCGGGAAATAGTGATTTTTCCGGCAAAATTTTCAATTTTCTGGTAAAGTGGTGAATTTTTCGGTTAGTTTATAATTTCCGAAGATATTATGACCTTTATGGCAAAATTATGAATATTCCGGCGAAACTATGAATTTTCCGGCGATGATGAAGAACATGGGTTGATGATAACCTAATAGTGACATTTTTCGTTAACTTTAACTGACGGAAATTTTTTTATTTATTTCAGGGATGCTAAAAGTTCCAGACCAAAATTAATGGGTGCAAAATGAAAAGCCGATAGTTGAGAGATGCTTACTGTAATTACCCTTAGATCAATTTGGAACAAAATACCAAAATAACATAATTTAGAGCCAAATTGGAACATTACAGATAGTTGGAGGACTTAATTAAAATAAAAATCAAATTAGGTGCAATTGAAGAGTAAAATATATAGCTTAGGGACCAAAATGAAATAATTTCCTTTATTTATTTAAAATCTACCGTATCTACTCTTCTTCCATTGCCGGAGTTAACAAAGCTGCGCACAATCCGACCCTTATCCTCTAAACCCTACAAAACCCTATCTTCTCTTCGATTCTCGATACTCATTTTGTTTCAGGTAATTTTTCTCTTCTCAACTTTCTGATTGGTTGACGAGAAAATGTGATGGAAAATTGTTCATTTTCATATCGTTTATAGAAGAATCTATTAAACATGTGACTAAGACTGAATTTTGAACGTTTCTGGAAAATTTGTGACCGTTAGTTTCGTAGTTCGAGTTCTGTTCTGTTTAATCGGAAAGGGTTGCTTGAAAAATCTGTGCTTGATGTGTGTTTTAGAACCGCCACTCTGTTTTTATTTGGTGTTGTAAGTTTCTGATTGGTTGATGAGAAAATGTGATGGAAAATTGTTCAATTTCTTATCGTTTATGGAGGAATCTATTAAATATGTGATTAAGACTAAATTTTGAACGTTTCTGGAAAATTTGTGATTGTTAGTTTCGTAGTTCGAGTTCTGTTCTGTTTAATTGGAAAGGGTTGCTTGAAAAATCTGTGCTTGATGTGTGTTTTAGAACTGTTGCTCTGTTTTTATTTGGTGCTTTAAGTTTCTGAAATTTCTTGCTATTTACTGAACAGGTTTAAGAGAGTTCTATACTGATTCATTCGATTTTGGAGTCTACGAGAATGATATTTAAAAGGGTTTATGAAAATATTGAATTCGAAAACAAAAGTATTTTTTTTTCCAGTGTTGTTAATTATCTTGAACAGTGTTGAATATGTATCTTATTATGTTGCTTATCAGCATTTTAAAATGATTTGTAGTAAACCATTGATTGATCATGTGAGATGGGATATTCAACACAACATGTTGTTTGTGATATTTCAGGTTTCTTTGAACAAAAATGGCTTCATCTTTGACAACTGCGTCATCCGTGGGATCTTTGGTGTCTCCCGGAAGCTGCGTTTTGGATAAGAAACTTTTGAGATCTTCAGGAAAGTTGTCTTCAACTTCGTTTACAGGTAGACGGAGGAGTGTAAATTTGCACAAAAGATGTTCTCCTAGGGTTATGGCAATGGCCAAGGAGTTGCATTTCAACACGGATGGCTCTGCTATTAAGAAGTTACAAGTAAGTCGACTCTTAATATTATATAGTTTGATATTATATTGTGGTGAAGCGCGTGTAAGTTGTAACTTATATTGATATGCTCTATTTTCAGACGGGTGTCAACAAGCTTGCGGATTTAGTAGGTGTCACTCTTGGCCCGAAGGGGAGGAATGTTGTGTTGGAGAGCAAGTACGGCTCGCCAAAAATCGTTAATGATGGCGTGACTGTGGCCAAAGAGGTATGATTAGCATTGATGTTTTTTTACCTGGCTATCTCTCTATATCTCCGTATTCTTTTTTCGTTTTAGAGCCTTTTGTCATTTTCAATAACTAAATCAAGCACATCTTCATGATTTTATATGCAAACATTTAGATCTTCTAGGGGAAAACTTACCGGTTCATTGATAAAATCTGAATTGTTTAATAGGTTGAGTTGGAAGACCCTGTTGAGAACATTGGTGCTAGACTCGTGAGGCAAGCCGCATCGAAGACCAATGATATGGCTGGTGATGGAACTACTACTTCTGTTGTACTTGCACAAGGTCTGATTGCTGAAGGTGTTAAGGTTTGTGAAAAAAACAATGTTATCTTTTCTAATTTTAACGAAACTTGAGTTAATATTTGGGATCTGAGACCGGCATTCTTATTTCTATTTTACATTGATTCATTCAGGTGGTGGTAGCCGGTGCAAATCCCATTCAAATTGCTAGGGGTATTGAAATAACCACAAAAGCTCTGGTGGCCGAGCTTAAGTCAATGTCGAAAGAGGTATACCGGGATATTCTTCAACCTCAAAAGATCTAATGCGAACTTTATAACCATGATTAAAAGCCTTAGCTTCTTAACTGATCCACCGTTTCTTAATATCCCGTTACTGGTTTTGTTGCTCATTTTTCATTTGATTTGGTTTTCAGGTAGAAGATAGTGAACTAGCTGATGTGGCGGCTGTTAGTGCTGGAAACAACTACGAAATAGGAAATATGATAGCTGAGGCCATGAGTAAGGTGGGCAGGAAGGGTGTGGTGACTCTCGAGGAAGGATCGAGTGCCGAGAACAGCATGTATGTTGTGGAAGGGATGCAATTTGACCGTGGTTATATCTCCCCTTACTTCGTCACGGACAGTGAGAAAATGTGCGTTGAATTTGAAAACTGCAAGGTATTTGACCATGCTACGGTTTCATTCATTTGCGCAATAATTTGGTTTTACCGAACTTCACCAGTCGAGCATTTCTGCTTTGGATCTCACTAATTGTTCCGTTCGGTTTGTGCAGATGCTTTTGGTTGACAAGAAAATTACAAATGCGAGGGATCTTGTTTACGTTCTGGAAGATGCTATCAAGGGCGGTTACCCGGTTGTGATAGTCGCTGAAGACATCGAGCAGGAGGCTTTGGCAACTCTTGTCGTGAACAAGCTCAGAGGGACGCTTAAGATTGCAGCACTAAAAGCCCCGGGATTTGGACAGCGCAAAAGCGAGTATCTTGATGATATTGCTATCCTGACCGGAGGTCAGTCTTGTTTTTAGCTTAAACGATTCGTAACTTGCACACAAGTTTGTGTTTATGTTTAGGTAAAAGACCCAATTTGGTCCCTGAACTTTTGATATAAGCACTAGGCAAGGACCATACTGGGTCCATATTTGAAAGTTCAAGGACTATTTAGTATTAAAAAATGGTTCATGGACCAATTTGGGTTTGAAAAAAGTTTAGGTACCAAATTGGGTCCAAACACAAAAGTTTAGGGACCAAATTGGGTCTTTTACCTTATGTTTAGAGATCTTAACTTGACCATTTTTACGTGGTTTATTCAGCAACCGTGATTAGAGAGGAGGTCGGGTTATCGCTTGACAAAGCTGAGAAAGAAGTTTTAGGTAACGCTGCTAAGGTGGTGCTTAACAAGGAATCAACTACAATCGTCGGCGATGGCAGTACCCAGGAAGCAGTGAACAGAAGAGTTATCCAGATCAAGAACCTCGTCGAGGTGATGTCGGATAAACAATTTCTTTTTCTTCCATATTCTGTATGAATCACTTTTATCAATGATCGGTAGATATCATTTTGTCTCGTAGGCTGCAACGCAAGACTATGAAATAGAGAAGCTTAACGAAAGAATCGCAAAACTTTCAGGCGGTGTTGCCGTCATTCAGGTGATCCATCGATGACTTGCCTCGCCAATATACAGATTCTAGTTGATAAATTTCTTTTTTGCCCTTTATTTAAGTTTTTTGCTTCGGGTGTATAGGTGGGAGCACAAACAGAAACAGAGCTTAAAGAAAAGAAACTAAGAGTAGAGGATGCTCTTAATGCGACAAAGGTAATGCATACCTTTTTGGTTAGGTAAACGACCCAATTTAGGCCCTGAACTTTCGTGTTTAGACCCTATTCGGTCCCTAAACTTTTTTTTAAACCCAAATTAGTCCTTGAACTTTTGATATAAGCTCAAACTGCAAGGACCATTTTGGGTCCATGTTTGAAAGCTTAGGGACTATTTTGGGTTAAAAAAAAATTCAGGTACCAAATTGGGTATTTCTGAAACACGATAAGGTTAATATGTTGTTCATAATTTCCTTTTCTGCTCAGGCGGCTGTTGAGGAAGGTATTGTTGTCGGTGGAGGGTGTACCTTGTTGCGCCTTGTGGCAAAAGTTGACGCCATCAAAGATACCCTCGAAAACGATGAGCAAAAGGTAATACCGTAGCTAAATGATTTATGCTATGTGCTTCGGTATTTTCTTCTCTCTCTCTCTCACTGAACTTCCTCGAATTGGTTTGCAGGTCGGAGCCGACATCGTTAAAAGAGCTTTGGGGTACCCAATGAAGTTAATTGCCAAGAACGCCGGGGTTAATGGAAGCGTTGTGATAGAAAAGGTTCGTTGTTGTATTAATGGATTTATTTTAGGTAGTAAAATGGATTGACCGCTTTGTAATAATTTTTCATCGTTCTCTACGTTTCAGGTGCTGTCCAGCGACGATCCAAAATATGGTTACAATGCTGCAACCGGGAAATACGAGGACCTTATGGCTGCTGGCATAATTGACCCCACGAAAGTAAGTTTCTCTCTCGATTATACATCTCTTGGAAATTGAGGCGGTCCTTTGGTATTTAAAGTACCAACTTTGAGTCTAGGAAGCACGGATCTGCTGCTTACCCAGCGAATTCGAATTTCCTAGTCTCAAAGTTTGAGAGCATTTAGTAGGATCCGTAGATGGTTTAACTGTTGTATGACCGGGTTTCACGTCTCTTAAATAATAACAATACACAAGTGTCAAAAGTACGATCACTCGTGTAGAATTTGTGAGAACCGGCAATTTAGGTATAGGTGTATAGCTATCAAGTACATGTACATGCGTCGTTGCAGTTGTCAAGAACGGTAGTAGAGTTGACAACTTGGACCCGGGCACCCGAAATCCGACCCGTACTTATACAGGTCTGGGTTACACAATAAGCCTGATTAATTTTCAGGTCGAGCAACCTGCACCACACCCCCATTTTTTCCCTTACAAACCCCCAAACCCACCCCACCCCCAAACCGCCCTTTGGGCTTTTTTTTTTTTTTTTTTTTTTCTTTTCAACTCGAGTTGCTTGGTCTACATTCTGCACTGCCGTCTGAATTGCCCCTCCAAAGCAAATGCTACACATCATATGTGGATACTGATGTCTATTACGAGATGGAGGGTCGGTAACTTTAAGCTATGCATTGTGCATGTCATGAAGTTACGTCGGTTATCATGGATAGGTAAATTTAAACCTTGCATTGGCCATATGGTTTAGTAACATCGTTTTATTTCCCGTCACAGGTTGTGAGATGTTGCTTGGAACATGCCTCGTCTGTCGCAAAGACCTTCCTCACATCCGACGCAGTTGTGGTTGACATCAAGTCACCCGAACCCGCACCTGCCGGAAACCCAATGGATAACTCAGGTTATTATAAATCTCAACCTTACACGATTCAAAAATTCTAATACGAACTTACTTATAACTTGATCGGATAATAACTATTTCGTGTTTTGTTTGTCAGGATACGGATACTAAATAATATGCAGAAAGTAGAAAATAGTTTGATTCTTGAGAGCTTATCAGTCCATACTCCATAGTATCAGGATTTGGATCATTAGAAGAGTTGAAAAATGTAATAAATTGAATAAATTTTGTCTATTTTTAGAGATTGTAGGATTATATATCTAAAGTTTTTGGTTAAGTTTCCATTTTAATCAATTTTGGTGACTCAATTTTGCTCATATACCTAGACTTGGACCGAACCTGTCTGCATACAAAACCCGACCCGTTTATCAATCAAATTCAAACTCAAACCCGTATATCTTATAGCCCAATTTATAATCTAAATTGGCACCTCTAGATTTGTGCTATGGAAATGCAGGTCGAGTCGAAAGCTCATGTGAACTTGCGCATTTTACATGTAAAATTTATCTTCTTTTGAGTTGGTTCGGATTAAGTTTTCAACTCAGAAAAATAATTCAATCTGAATCTCGAATGTTTG
The DNA here is from genome assembly GCA_036897405.1 of Pelargonium myrrhifolium. NCBI lineage: Eukaryota > Viridiplantae > Streptophyta > Magnoliopsida > Geraniales > Geraniaceae > Pelargonium > Pelargonium myrrhifolium. Next base: position 8,397 of record JAYMTK010001573.1, on the reverse strand, counting down.
TTATAGTAATACACAAGTACTTACGATGGCCATTGCTAGTAAAAATAATATTTTGAAAAATCCAATTTTTATCGAAGATTTACAGTTTTAGCGCTACTGTATTTTCAGGGTCTCAAAATCGGAATTTCAAGTTAAGTTAGTATTCACAGTTTTAGATAATTTGTGTTTGTCATTTTGAATTGGCCAAGACCAAAAATATAAATGATCAAATAATGTAACGAAGATCTGATACAGTATAATTAGATCGAACCGAGTGAGTACAATACAATAGAATCACAATTTCTAAATATAAAAGCATACAGAATTATTTAATTATTACACATTCAAAACAATTTGAATAAAAAAATTAAATCTTTTATAGGTTTAATCTGACCGATTTATCAAAAAAATTGTTCACATTAACTTATGGATACTCATATATTCGATTATATATCTCTTTAAATACAAAATAAACTTTTTTCTCTGATCAATTAAAATAATCGAGTATGAATCGTTTAATAAACGTGATGATTGCATTTCAATCGAATCAATTTGATTTTTATATTATTATCACATTATGCAATATAAATAAAATAAAATTACTAATCAAAATGGTTTTGGTTAACACTCAAGAGCCCACTAACAATGAGTGAGGCCATTTGTTTTTTGTTTGGTTATATTTTTCAAATTGCAATTTGTAGAAGAAAACTATAAATACATATAGTTTTGTCAAGGCAGTTGGTAACTCATCATTTCACAATAAATTAGGAAAATAAAGTGTTTTTTTTTGGGTAAGAAAAATAATGTTAATAATGGTGAAATTATGAGAATATTTAGAACCCACCACATAAAAAATAGTATCTTTTGGAGATCACAATTTGTCTTCCAATTAGAGATCACTTATAAAAGCATGATTTGAAAATCTTTAATCACAAAATGGTTGATGCTGATTGCATTGCATACCTCACTAAGATATTTTATTATTTTAACTATTTATAGTATAAAGAAGCTAAAATAAGAAATATTGAGGTTGACACAATATAAGCGATCTTTTTTTATGATATCACACGTTATTAGAACACTGAAGTGAATATGTCTAACATGTTTAGTTTTATTATTACTATTGTTGTCATGTTTACAACATTTGTTTTCTTGTGTTTGGTCTCGACTATTATCGTTGTCTTCACCGTATGCTAGTATGTGATAATATGCCTATTGTGGTAGATTTATGTCTTTCATGTTATTTCGCTTTACATATATAGTAATTGCTATGATATTTTTATATTTTATACCTAGTAAAGATTTTGTTTTGTTTTTCATCATTACAAATATTGTTTTGTTTTTCTTTGTTGAAAATTGTTATTTTCGTATATCATTATTTTTCAATATTGATGTGTTTAAATGATCGTATAACTGTATAAGATTTTAAAACATTCAGATATGCGAATTAATTCACTCTTGTAATTCGAATATTTGTATACATCATTAATTATTTTTTCGATCATTAACCACAAAGGGTATGTTGAAAGATTATATAACTTGAACGTGCGGATATAATAGCATCTTAGACGCTAGAAAAATTTATTTACTTTTATAATAATAAATTAAAACATTGCATGAATGTGACACACACACACAAAAAAGTATTAACATATAGACTAAACATAGAACAAAATGTGTATCAGTTGACTAATATAACTTTATATCAGTTGTAACTTTACCAAATCAATGAAGTAATGACACCTCATTTAAAATCACTTATTCTCATCCAAGTGAATTTGTGGAAGCAGAGCAACCCGTCCGGATCCATGATTTTAAATGAGGTGTCATCATTTTATTAGTGCAACTGGTATAAAATTATTCCAGTCAACTGATGCTCATAATACTCAAAAACATATATATCTTCTTCTTCTTTTTTGTTGGGAATTCAATACATAACATCACTTATAAAAATGGTTGCCAATAATTTTTTATTTTATTTTTTTGTCCTTTTTTTTTTGTTTTTATTTTCAAAAGCTCCTTTATGTATTCCACCTTGCCCCCCATTGATTGTGTTGCTAGTGAGCCAAAACTATTTTAGTACCAATAATTCTACAACTTTATATCTTTGCTCATGTACAAAACTTTTATTTTAAAATTAAGGATATACTATTAATAGCATGAACAAATTATTTGGGTACCAAATCAATCAAAAATGGATCCTCCTTTTTGTGCAAGTGGTTCCAATTGTAATGATCCTCCTCCACAATTATTATTTAATGAGTAGGTCTAGCATAATTTATATTTATATATAATTATAGTTGCAATTACTTGTTGCACACCTTGTTATATATTACAAATAAGTGCAACTTGTTTTACATTAATCATTCTTTTTATTTGCATGACAATCTAACAGAAAATTCCTCAAAAATAATTTTATCTTTACTCATTTCAGGCAACTAATTAATTTACGAATGAAACCATTTAAGAATAAAATGTATTATTGGATGACAAAGTTAGTGTGACAATAATATCGCTCATTTATGCAATTTTACTTGTACAGTCAATAAATTTAGCATAAAAAAAAGCATCACATGGTCGTCACGTCAAAAGAAATTATCATATCAACCTATTTGACACCACTAGTTCAGATATTACCGATTTGAAACAAAATAGCATAGTTCGAAAATGAATTGAAATAAAAATCAAATTGAGTACCTATTTGAAACACAATAGATAATTGACCGGCCAAAATATGGCATTTTTTTCTTTTTATGATTAAGTTGATTACATTAAATAAAAAATTGTTAGTCATCATCGCACGAAAATTGTGAAAATAAGATGAATCTTTAAATTATTTACCAATAACAAAAACAGAAACATTTTGTTTTACGTTGCATGGCAACATGATGTGACGTCACAATCACTACGTTTACAAATTAGTAAATTAATTACCATCACTTTCATTCAAAAAAGAAGAAAAACTAGCAATTATTCATGTTGTAAATTTGATGCATAAAGATTATTTGGGGGCTAAAAATAAAGTGATGAAAATGATATATGATGAGGAAAAATAAATAAATAAAGAGTCCGTACACAATTTATGTGGGAAATGTAAAAAAGTCCAATTACCAATTTATATATAGAGACAATGAAGTGGACATTACATATATAGTGTGACCCATTGATGTCCAATATTTACATATCATGAAGAAAAATAATATTCTTATTAATATAAGTAATATTCTTTAGTGGAGAATTGGCCCAATCATGATTCTTAGACAAAATTACCTTTTATTTTTCACTTTTCATTTTCTAATTTAAGAATGTGTTTTTTGAAAAGTAAAGCCCTTGAATGTGGAATAGATCATCATTTTATTCTCATTAAAAAACCGTGAATTATTGTGAGAATATTAGCTTTTGATCTCTCTCCCTATTGTTTTGACTACATGATAATAGGTATAATATATAGATTTATCACTTGTTGATGAGCTTTTTTGACAAGGTCAAAAGAGACTCAAACAACAATGTGAGTATTCTATATATGTAATATGCTTCAGTTGACTGATATAATTCTATATCAGTTGCACTAATAAGGTGTTGACATCTCATTTAAAATTATGAATCTGAACAGGTCGCTCCGCTCTCACAAATTCACTTGAGTGGGTATAAGTGAAATTTAATGAGGTGTCATCACTCTATTGGCTTGATTAAGTTGCAACTGATATAAAGTTATATCAGTCAACTGATACACATTTTACTCATTCTATATTTAATACTAAAATATATATTTTAATGTGTTTGCTTTAAGAGTTTTAAATTTGATCTAAGTAAAATACGGTTGAAAATTATTGTCCACGTAATGAAGCTAGCAAAATTCGGTTGGTACATTTGACACCACAATCAGCACTGAAACAATAATGTATGTCGTCGTCGTAGTCGAACACTATCAAAATTTTCTTTTTTATTTGTATTTATTTTTAAGAAATAAGTTTGATTACAATATTTATTTGTCCAGAGTTCTTTGATTTAGTAAGTTCATGTCTTTATTTTTGGAATGATAAAACAAGAGAGGAAGATAGTTTCTTCGGCCTTTTCATTTTGTTCGATCGATTAAATATGAACTTGCACATCACAAAAATAGATTATGCCGTTAGATAAAAATCATGTGTGTGCACAAGAATTTGCATCTTACGTAAGAATAAGTGTCTCTATTATGGTGAAATGCAATACACAAGGACGGATCCAAAGTTTTTGTTTTGTGGGGGCAAATAACATGAATGAAACTTTATCAAACTATCGGATGAAGTTTTTGATAAAATTCCAAATTCTCGTGGGGGCAAAAATTACATTTTTATCAAATAATAGACAAAAATTCAAAAACTTCACAAGAGTATGTCTCAAGCCTTAAGAAGAGTACTGTTGATTTTCAATCCTCCCGAACATATATCATTAGAGAGATTTTTTTGGACTCTATTTGACTCATTTTTCTCTTTAAGAGGCCTCGGTTCGCGTCTCTTTTGAGTATCTTTGGAAATTGATATATGTATTAGCTGATTAGTTATGGTTTTTTTAATACAATTTCATGTATTTAGTCAATTGTCATATTTTCAATTTGCACGATTATTTTAATCAAAATTTTCATTTATCATATTTTCTTTCTCTCAAATACCAATATACAATGTGGTCCATGCATAGTTTACATCAATATTAATGTCACTGATTTCTCCATCTTAACCACCAAATTAAATAAGATGAGCTCATTGTTGGGTTTAAGCACATTATTTAATATTTAATTTAATTCAACAAGTAAGCTTAACTAGCCTGTTTGTTCCCACTAATGAGACATACCAGCTGACCATTTTGGGTACAAACACTGTTATTGAGGTACTTTTATCGTTATATTTCGATGGATTTACGTATTGACGTTAATGTTGATTCTCACAATACAACTGCCAATTAATATATTTTATATACACTTATTATTTTTCATTACTTGTTGATAAAAAAATTAAAGATACGTGCCAACGATCAGACTGATCATCTCAATATACTATATAACTGACAATATTCAACACTTTTTCTCTTAACTGATAGTTTACCACTACATGTCGATAGAGTTACGTGTCAACATTTATACTGATCATTGCTAGATAATTGAAAATCAATATTGCTTATCTTCACTAATAATTTACCATTGCATGCATGTTGGCGGAGATACGTGTCAATACTAATTAATCATCTGAAGATAACCGGAAATCAAAACAATCTATCTTAACTTTGTTCATCGTTACATGTCGATCGATAGATATGTGTCGATGTTTATACTGATCATCGCAAGATAACTGACAATCAACAATTTTCATCGTAGCTGATAATTTACTGTTGCATTTTAACATATATACGTGTCAACATTTGTATTGATCATTGCAAGATAACTTACAATCAACATTTTTTTATCTTAACTGATTGTTTGTCATTATAAATCTACCGAGAAACGTTTATACATTCATACTTTTTATTTTGACGAATTGTAGTTTTTTATCTCATAAAAAGAAAAATAACATACATCTAAATTTGAGATGGAAATATAGTTTTGGCAAAAAAGATTTATAGACTTATTCAAATGAATATGAAAACAATTTAAGCTTGCTCTTATTATTAATGAATATAAGTGAGATCATCAATCTCATATTTGATAAATGCATATTTCACACGAATGAAAAAGAAATCCCGATTATTTTATTAAAGTGTGACAAAATAATACTACATCCGTTTCAAAATAAGTGTCGTTTTAGAAATTTTACACATATTAAGAAAATATGTTAAATGACTTTTTTACCCTTAAATAAAGACATAAAAATCATCATTACTAACCCATCACTTTTGGAGTTATATCTACAAATTTTTCATCTTCTATATGAGACAAAAATAAAATAAAATCATGACTAAAGGGTATTATGGAAAATTTGTGAGTCTATGTTTGATAAAATTAGAAAGTGACACTTATTTTAAAGCAAAAATTAAACTTTAAAACGGCACTTGTTATGAAACAAAGATAGTATAAAATAAAATAAATATCAAGACCCACCATTTATTATATATATATATATATATATATATATATATATAATATGGTGTATATTATTTTCAATGACTACCAGAAGAGTTCAACAGTGCAATTAAAGGCATGTCCCCCAAGAAAAAGAAATAATATTAATGTGTGTGTCTTTTTAAGCCACATCACCACATTTCATTGTCCATCAACTTCACATCTAATCCCCCAACCACTTTACAAAAACTATTCAATCTTTTGTTTTTAGTATAAAGTTTTTAAGCAAGCAAGGTTAACAATACATATACAGAGTTTTTAATCATAAGCTAAAACACACATAAAAATTGCACAAAACAATAATATATTTTTTACACTATAAATTCTGACTTGAATAAAAAATAATATAAAAATTCCTGAACTATTAAAATGACTAAAACACCATTCAAACGCAAAAATATATATGACTAAGATATGTGTGATGTTGAATTCTCTCGTTCGTTAATTCATTTTGTTTAAATTGTAAACATTTCAAATGTTTCTTCGTCTCCATCAAATATTAGTTTTTATATAATTAATTATGAAATTGTCATCAACTTAATAGAAGATTTCAATAATAATTACATGTTAGTATTTGTTATAATACATAAATCATTTATTGAGTAAGAATTGAAAATTATGGGTTAGTGCTTTTGTGTGTTAATCAATGTATTAGTTTAATATAAAAAATTGGATCGATGGTTTTGAGTTGTTTTATTTCATTTATGTTAAAAAAAACATTTTAAAAAAAAGTTATTATTATTATTATTATTATTATTATTATTAAGTAAAGGAGTCATGCCAATTTAAGTCGATATATAGATTATTCTTCAACTTTAAGTAATAATTATCAAAAGGAATAAAGACAATCTGGAATGATCTGATTTTTCCCAATTTAGAAGTATCAAGAATTTAATATAATCACTAGAGCCACACTCATTGCATGAATATATAATTCTTAGTTTAATAAATAACATTTTTATTGTGGACCTATTCTTGAAACCCATAGCTTAAACCGAAAAAAATAACATGTTTATTTAAGATCAATATCTTTATAGTTTAGTTGTGTCAGGGTTTTATCTCTTTAAGCAGTGGCTAGGGTTTTTGCAAAGTTAGACGGCAGTGGTAATAGTGAGGAATAAGAAGAATAAAAAAAAGGATTAAAATGTCGAGGATTTCATGAAAGTTTGAATTTGTGATCAAGTTTTCTTTGGTTTAATGTTTGGCTAATTTCGAAGTATAGGTGTAGTACCAGCTCCTATGTTCTCGTATTTACTATTTAGGGATGTGAATTGTGGGTCTTATAAGAAAATTCCTACTTTGCGGTTTAAGTTATCAATTCTAGGGTTTGCTACTTTAATTGTTTGGTTGGGTTTTACTTTATGGGTTCCATTCACGACTCTAGGTTCTAGTGTGTTGAGAAAATACGGAAAACACATATTTACGATAAACGGTTGCAGACTCTTCTTTCACAAAAGAGATCGAATCTTATGTTGATTGTTTGGTTTGAGAGACTTCAAATAGTCAATCTTTGTATTATTTTTTTATGCTAAGGTTTTTTAATGAAGTTTTCTCTTTGGTTTCAAAAAAAAAAAAAATCTTTAATTATTTAGAATTATATTTCCTAATTGGTGTATAAAAAATATTTATAAAAAAAACCCATTTTAATTTTATATTTGAGAAATTAACTTCAAATTAAAAACCAGTAAAACAGCTAAATGGACTACTCTTTATTTCTTTTTATGTGTTAAATTTGTTTTATTTTGTTATTTCTCTTTTCTACCAATTATTATGACATTTTATACTACAATTAATAATTTCAAAAAGAAAAAAATAGGAAAAAAAAAAAATCATGTGCTGTGTCTCTGCCAAACACAATTAGTCAATTATGGAAAAAAACATGTCTCATACAAAATAGACAGATCCTTCACAATTATTTATTTTCACTCTTCATTTTTGGTAAGTATGTTTCTAAAACCAGACATGTCATAAATAAATCGTTTTTCTTCATGAAACTTAGTGCAAGTTGGTTCAATATTAATATGCAAAAGGTTAAAAGTTTGAGTCTAAATATCTATAAATGGCTAATTCTACAAATTAATTAGACTTCAAAAAATTCTTATTCTTAATTAATCCGATTTATTTAAAATGACATCTTGTGCACTTGGATGTTTCATATCTATTTATTTCATAAATTAAGGGTAAATACTCGCCACACCTCATAAACTTTCAAGAAATAAAATGTTGGCCCCGTGACTTTGATTTTAGTTTTTTCGAACCATTGACTTTCAAATTTTAGTTTTTTCACCCTTTTTTACATGTTATAGCCGGTTGACGATGCCACGTCA